>NC_069433.1:41804182-41839904 GCF_026875155.1 Cherax quadricarinatus | reverse complement strand
TGGCTCGTTTTTGCCAAAATCCTTCATGGCACAAACCTACTCAACCCTCGAGTGCCAGCTCAACCTGGCATATGTTTTCGTTCACGCACTGTGACACACACATCTGTCATGTTCACTTCGCAAAAAATCACTGAGTGAGGGCTTGTGTACCATTCGTATATAATATATGCCCCTTACCAAGGTATGGTTCTATCATTGTTCGAACCACATCACCTGAGATGCCCAATAACTTCCTGGTATTTTTGCAATGTATAAAACTCCAGTGTACAAAATAATATCCAATACCAGACCACTGTAACAATCACAAAGCACAAACAACTTTATAACCAAAGGTTTCCTCTTGCTTTGTATGTACTGCTTGTAAAGAGAGTCTTCCTTTGAACAGAATCAAAGACTCGTCAATTACAAGCTTCCTGAAGGGATAAAAATGAGTACTGAATTTCTGTTTCTCAGATACACAAACACATTCCTAATTTATATAACCTGTCAGTTCTGTCAGGCCTGTTTTATCTGAGAAGTGGAAGCAATACGTAACATTAGCACAAATCGATTCACTGGCATTATATCACTGAAACCTGGTGTTTTGCAATCAGGGGGTCCTGTATGACCGGGTATGATTTCACTTTGTGCTTATACACATGTGGCATAAGCATTATTGTGGCAAAGAAAAAGATACATGCTCAGCCACAGTTGCCTCCTTCCATTGGTGTAGACGTGATTTTGGTGAAAGTATTGTGTTTGCCATGGTGTACTCGTAGTATGTGTTGCTTTCCATGACAATACTTTTCATCAGTGGTGCGTCAAAGAATAACACGAAACATTCCCCAGTTCAGTGGCATTGTTCCCAGTGCACAAGATGGCCGTATTTCCACTTTTTTGGCTTGCCATCCCAAATATGGTGGGGATTTGGAAAACAAAATCACATGCTTCCTGCCAATCCCAGGTTGCGGTTCTGCTGGTTGGGGTACTTATTTCGGACAATGACAGCAAAGTGGTTGTGGTTGTGGAGGTTGTGGTTTGTGGTGGTTATGTGGTTGTGCGAGGCTGGTGCTGGTGGGGGAGTTGGGGGATGGGTGGCACTTTTTGTTCTAGATCAGCTGAGGAAGGCGCGTGGGCTGCGTGGTGCTCGGCAGCAGCTAGTGGGTGGCTAAGCGGCCATGGGCCCCACTGGCTGGTTGCCTTCATCCGCCGGCACCACTACCACCACACGCACATTGTCCAACCATTCGCCCCCCTCTGCAACAGTCATCTTCGTCATGCTTCACTGTCGTTCCTGTGGTACCAGCCACGGGATTCCCCCCCCCGCCCTACTCCGAGATTTCTCCCCCTCTACACCACCGAACACTCTCCTTTCCCTGGTTATAACATATGGCACACTTTCCAGAGCGCATATATCGTCGTATTATACTGACGCTCACTGGGGAATATTGTGGCACTTCACTTTCACTACTGGAATCTAGTTTGAAGAGCGTGTTAGTTTCATTTTCCACTATCAGACTTCATCTACCCATGCTCTCATCTGAGTCTGGGATTTGGAAAATAGATGTTTCCTCTTTGGTTTCTGGGAAACTACGGAACGTGAACACGGGGCCCAGCACACCAGAGGTGGAAGGAGGCTGAGGGGTGTCTGGGTTTTCTTCACTATTACCGATATTATGCGTCATTTTGTTTCGGTCAAAAACCCTCACTAAAACCACGAAACTTCATCTTCACTTGGCACTTCCATCACTTTAGAACTTGGCACTGGGGAACAAAAGTGTTCCCAATTCGCGAGGAGTGAGGAGCTTCTCCTACCGCGAGGCATGGTGGGACGTTTGTTTACTAAGAGGGCATTTCCCACAATGCAACACTGGGTCCCAGACGATTTTTTATTTTTTTTTCTAACCGCGCACACTGACACGCAGACCCCATTTATTCTCTTTCACACCTAGGCCTATCAGCCTTTTCGCGCGAGATTTGAGGCCGCTAGTAAGAAGGGGACAGAAATTAGAAATTTTTATGCGTAAACTTTGTACGTCAAAAACCCCTACGGTAAGGACGTACTTTAGTACGAACGAAAAAACCCTCAAAGGTTTAATAAAAGGATTATAAATAGGCTTCTTGAGGATATCTATCCAAGAGAAAACCTGCAGTAATGGATTTAAATTAGTACACCCACAAGCTTTTGATTTAGAAAGGACATAGGAAAGTATTGGTTTGGAAATAGGGTAGTTGATGAGTGGAACGGTTCTACTTGTTGGGGTTATTTTGAGGCTAAAACCTTGGGTAGTTTCAAATTTAGGTTGGAATAAAATACATGAGGGAGAGGGGTTGGATTTTGAGCAGGGACTTTGCCAATATGAGAGTGGATAGATTTTCAGAGCTCATTTTCTTGGGTGGCATTTGAAAAATTGGGTTGGGACAATGTTTTGTTAGTACCGTGGGGATTGTATTGTAAAGGACTGCCTAGTATGGGCCAACTGGCCGTTTTGCAGTGTTCTTCCTTTCTTACATTCTTTATCTCACCATCTCTTGTGGAGGACTCCATGTCTTCTTCTACTGATGAAATGGTTCTACAGATTTCGATCTTTGTTTTGACTGCGGCAATCATCGTTCTAGGCCTCAATCCTGAGACAGGGCCTTGCGATTGGTCTCCTGGAGGCATGTGCTGTTCAGTGCATTTGAAAACGTGCTGTGTTAGCGAGGGCTGTTTTCGTTATAATCGGAACTCAGACGTTTCTTGGATTTTAAGCGGGCAAGGGCAGTTGCTCGCGTGTCAATACCCAACCCCCCCACTTTTTTGGGCTTAAAAAGTTGCACTTGTTGGCAAGACTCCGGGTCTACCATTTTTTTTACCTCGTCCTTCCATATATTGTGCTGTTTGGAAACCCAATGTTTCAGAACTTGTGTGGCAGGTACATTCTGGACCAGCTCCTGTTTTGAAGGTTGCTGAAGTGTTAATGTTCCCACATCTCTTGAAGTTGCATGAAATTGGGAATGTCTTTGTCTGTGTCTCCAAGGGCTTCCTTTGTCCCTCATTTTCTTGTCTAGTATTACGAGGCAAGCAATTTTTTGATTTTTGGATTTCTCCTCTAATGGGAATGGAGCTGTGTTAACGTACCTTTCACTCTTTCTAGAGCTAGAAATCCATCTTTCCGCTTGCCAGCCATTGGCTGGCTGGACCTGATGATATTCATATCGTATACTACAACATCTGATTCTCTACCAGACCTTCCGGTCCTTTATGTGTCTTTTCAATTTTCTTCTTTTATTTGGGCGATGAGGGGTTCTATCACAACAATGGAAATCTGCCTTCAATACCATGTCACAATATGAGGCATCTTGGGACTTGATACATCTCGCTATTGCCCCATGCCCTGACTGTGATATCGGTGTAAGGTGATTGAGTGATTGGTGAATAGGGACACCTGATATGGTTTTATTGGAGACGCACAATAGTTGCTTTCCCCTTGCCAATGTGGCATTCACAAGGGCAAGCTCTACTTTTAAACATTACTCCACTTAGAAATTCCCAACCCGCCTTCCTATTTGCCCCTTATACATATGTTGCGAAATGCCTTTTCTAACAATATTTACACCTTAATCTAGCAGTCTTTTTGATCTTGATTTTTTTTTTTTGAAAAAGGATTATGACACCATGTGGAGGTTCTAACATTTTAGCCCAAGGCTCCACTTCTTAGCCTCCTCGGTAATCTAACCCAACTTCCTTGTGCTTTATTATCTGACAAACTTTTTTGGGTTCATGTTGCCGCTTCACTTTCCTCAGACTTTGTACAAGCCGAGGGAGTCCCACAAGGTTGTGGTTCCTTAGCATACCCCCTTTTTCTCTTAGCGTGGTAAATGACCTATTCCCATTTTCCATCGCATATTTGGTCTCCATCTTTAAGGTGGATGACTTCCCACTATAGCATACTTTCAGGTGACCTGACTGTTGCCTATAGTAGCGCCCTTCAAGATATTATTGAGTTTTCATTTGGAATTTTCATGGCTTTAATTTGTTCTAGTACGAAATTCGACGTTTCATTACCTTCACTACCATTGTTCCTCTTATCCCAGATATCTTATTGTTATTTACATGGCTCACATATTTTCAGAATTGATGCGGTCATATTTCTTCACCTTCTCGTCGATTGCCGGTTGGACATCTAAACCTCACTCATTTCTTCTTTGAAGGCAATTGCCATGGCGTTTCTGAATCTCCTTAAAATTCTTTTTTTCACCTTGATCACGAGCGTCATTATGGGGAGCTTATTTACAGAACTCTTCTCTGTTTGCCATTCCACCTTAGTTCTTGTCCCCCCCCCCCCCAAAAAAGGCAGGAGGATTATGGCGACCAGTCTATTCTAGCGGTTTCATTGTACAACTCTTTATAAGTTAGATCACCTTTCATCATCAAGGTCTCTGTTTGCCTTGGATGCCTTTCACTCATCCCCTGTTGTGAAAAGCTCTATGTATATTCCCTTCTGCTAGAAGATTCATTGTGATGCTCATTGTCTTTGTTACTTTGGTTGCACTCCTCATGATCTTCCTGTTTTCTTTAACGCATTGGTTAGTCTCAGAAATTAGTAGAAGACCATTTGTTTGTTCAGCGCCACCTTCCTACTCCGACCGTTTTCTTCTTCATCTTCACTCACTATGGTCTCTATCCAGTTGCCTCCCTTGTCTTTTTCATTCCCCCTTGGGAAGTTCTGTCGATACATTGTCTGTTCTCCCCCACAGCGTTTTTCCTGCCTATGAATGGCTTCTCATTTCTCTCACTTTTTTCACAATCACTTCCAGTCACTTGACATGTTCATCGATGTTTTTTATCCCCCAAAAATGGTTCTAAATTTTAACTGTGTTGGGTTTGCAGCAGTTATTTCCTGACGTTGTTGTTGAGGTCCACGTGTTTCAGACTCGGCCAGTATTTTACTGTTGAGTTGTATGCCATCCCTATAGTGCTTCTTCCATTTATTACATATATGTCTCCTTTTTTTTTTTTTTTACCTCGACATTTTGTGATCATTTCAGATTTTCTCAATGCTTTACAAGCCATTAAAACAGTTTTAATCCCTTCATCCATTAGTCCTATTGTATTCAACTATGGTTTACACTGTGACTAGCAAAAACAAAGATGTCGTTTTTACTGTTAGGTACCTAGACACATTGATGTGAAGGGTTTAATGAACAGCGGATGCTGCTTTTTGTTGACGTAGTCAGCAGTTGCATTATCTTCCAGTTTCCTATAGTGAGTTTTTTATACATTCAGGGATTATTTTCCAGTCATCTCGGCCCATCTTCGCAGCCCGTTGGAAAACAATGGTGGTCTCAGGTATGCAAACATAACAAATTGGTCTTTATTATATCGCTTTTAGGTTTGATGGCATCTTATCAACATTAACAGAAATGAATTCTCATTATAAAAATAATAAATAAAAATTTTTCCTTCTTACCCCCATTGCCTTTCTCGGGAGACTGCACCTCTCATGGCTATACATTGGCCGTATATTTTTTTTTTTTTTTTTTTTTGTACACTTACCCATGTGTATTTATGGAAAGATGCCCTATTCCTCTTATGAGGTTTGTCAGGTCCCTATTCGGGGGGAATGATCGAGTGTTATTAAATTGGAAGATGGGTATTAATAAAGGGTGATATAAATAAGGTTCTTGAGGTTATCTCTCGGGAGGAGAACCACAGTAATGGATTCAAATTAGACAAGTTTTGATATTGAAAGGATGTGGAAAGTATTGGTTTGGAAATAGGGTAGTTGAATGAGCTGGAAACTGTTCTACCTAGTTGGTGTTATTGAGGCTAAAAACCTTGGATAGTTTCAAATAAAGGTTGGTTAAATTCAACGAGTGAGAGGGGCTGGATTTGAGTGGGACTTGCATTATTTCGGGGAGTCTTTTGTGGGGTGAATAGAGTTATCAGAGCTTTTTTCTTGGATGGCATTGTGAAAATGGGGTTTGGGCAAATGTTTTTGGTATGTGGGTATGGAATTGTAAAGGACCTGCCTAGTATGGGCCAAACAGGCCTTATGCCAGTGTTCTCTTTCTTATTTCTTATGTTGTCAATTGCCCAGTTTACCATGCAGTCACAGGGATTTACCTCCAACGGACGCCACCAACCTACTCTCTTACTTTATCTTTCCTTCTTGCAGATGGCCCTGCCTTTGATTACAATCACTTGTTTGACTTTTTGTCAGCAACGCTTTACTGTCGACTTTGACACATAACCTTTTCTAACGCTCACCTCTGATCCCCTCTCACCTAGATGATTATAGCCTTCATGTAACCCCCTATTTTCTGCCCCTGCAGCGCTGATATGACCTTGTCGCTTCTAGCGCTTTCTTTGAATTATTAATTATATAATATCTCGCTAGTGTGAGTTGGACAACTTCAATAAATAGGCTTCTGCGCCCCGTCCCCCACCCACCCCCCCCCCCCCCCCGATGCACATAGCGCCCCTTTGTCCGACCCTCCCCCCCCTACAAAAGGAAAAAAGTAAAAAAAAAGAAAAAAAAAAAATTACAAAACACCCAGTCCCGACACTCCTACCCCCTCCCCGTCAACCCCCCTCCCCTCTTTTTCAGAAGTCACTCACTATGATAGGCAGAGATCTTTTAAATGCTGGTTAGGGATAAGAAAATTATGTTAAAATACTTAAGTCAATTCAGCGTCCAATTACATATAATAAAAAACAACCAACACTCATATTATAAAACATAGAGTGGAATTACCTTACTTACTGACTTAGTGGGAGCAGGAAGGCAAAGTAATTTTCCAGTATGATATGAGGGTCCCATGATACCTCCCACGAGGGTGGAGAAAGGTTGGGTAGGAGGGTAAACTGTGTACACCCATTACCAACATGGCCTTCAAACCGTTTATATATCTCCACCATTTGTTCATACTTTCACTCTTAACTAACAAACTTTTCCCTCACAAGCGCACCCTATCTTGCAGTGCTGTGTGTTCCTTACAGGTCTAGCATCCAAATATAATTATAAAAATAATCTATATATATCAATATACAGTGGTCCCTCGTTTATTGTCGTTAATCTGTTTCTGGAAGTGCAATGATTATCGAAATAGACAATTTTCGAATCAATTCTCCCCATAAGAAATAATGTAAATACAATTAATCCATTCCTGACACCCAGAAGTATTAAAACAAAAAGTTTTTTACATGAAATATAGATGTAGTACATAAACAATACAATGGGACATGATGAATGAAACATTAACAGCATAACACTACCTTTATTGGCGATTCTTCGTAGTGTATGGAAGATGGAGGAGGAGGAGGTTTGGATTAGTTACTGTTTGGAAGGGGAATCCCCTTCCATCACCTCAGGTACCAAGTCCTTTTCTGGGGTTACATAGTCTCTTCTGTTTTTTTAATGCCACTAGGACCAGTTTGAGAGTCACTGGAGCCCTGTCTCGCAAAAAAAGTGTCCGGGAGAGCTCTGTTTCTGGCATCTCTTTGAAACTTCCCTAAAATGGGCCATGACTCTGTCACTGTACAAGTTGTTGATATGGCTTTGCAAGTCCTTCTCAGGGGGATGTTTCTCCATAAAAACTTTCCATCCTACCCCACATTTCAAAATTTAATTTCTGAAGAAGGCTCCTTCTTCCATCTCTCTTCTCCTCCTCTGCAGGGAAGATTTGAGCTGCTATCTGTTGCTGTTCCCGCTGAAACTCTTGAAGCTCCCCAGTGGTTAGCTCTTCATTGTGGTCCTCCATCAACTCTTCCACATCCTCCAAACTCACATCCAACCCCATGGAAAATCCCCCAAAGCCACAATAGTTTTCACAATGACAGGCTCATCAGGGTCAACACAAACCCTTCAAAACCCTCTTGTTTGACACAATCTGGCCCACCCAAATTTTTTCCAAGCAAAACAGCATCCTTGATTTCCTTTTTCTTTGCCACGATGGAAAATATAGTTGTATGGGGTTTGTTATACATCCTGGCCAGTTTTGGCCACATGTACGCCTTTCATATTGGTTCAAATGTTTTTTTTCTTAAATCATTTTATATTTCTCACCTTCTTTACCAAGGTTGGCACTAGGAGCTTCTTTGGAGCCATGTTTGCTTATTTAGCACTTGCAAGCACTAAAATGAATGGAATATTATGAAATATTTTGTATAAAACAAGTGAGGGGATTGTCGCTCACTGGTAAAAAATTTGGCACACTGGCTGGGAAAGGAGGCCGAGGCTGCTCAGAGCTGTGAGTACACGTCCGGGGCAAACGACGATTAGCAAGTCAACCGACCATTTGTGAGCCAAGTTTGGGAGGAAAAATAACACGTGATTTCGAAAAAGGACGACTATCGAGCCTGACGATTACGGGGGGACCACTGTATACAACTCAAAACAATGTACTAGTTAATTAAAGTTAGGCCATGTGAAATTACTCTTACCCTCAACACGGGGTCTGCATACCCCATCCCCTCAGCCAACTTCCAGCCTGAGGTAAAAAATTATTCTGTACTTGCCATAACTCACATAGGCCCCACATAAATATCAGGGGCTATGCCCATACCAGGGCCCACTTAAGCTACTAGCGAAACTCCCAAAACAACCTACCACCAAAGCATTACAAAAAGAGCACACATACTTAAATCAACCTTGCTCCAGGACATCTTTCCAACCACTGCTCCCAGAGGGACACTAATGACATCACTTCCAGTTTCATCTAATACTTGTCACCATGACTCATACATGTCCACCCAAAGCACTGACGTTATTTATGCGTTTATGGAACATTTTATTTACATTATAAAACCCCTTTTATTTTGTAAAATTTGTTACAAACAATGTAGTAACCTGCATAACACTGAGTTTAAGGATGACAAGCTGTTCTTTATCAAACCTTGTCTGGTGTCACTTTTGGAAGAGTTCCTGCATGACTTAAGTATTGGATACATGAGATTCACACATGCCCAGTTCAGCTTTGTGGAACTTATTAGTCCCATTGATGGTCAAATATGTAACATGTGATTGATAGTATCTTTTGTCGGGAAAACATGTTGGACACATTTTGGGTTTTGTTTTTCAAACCCGGGGCCTTGTCAAGGGGGGCTCCTTGGCGTGTGGTGAGAGGCTTTTTGGTCTGAGGAATTAGACCTTTTGGGTCTCCTTCCCCAGACCGAACCTAATTTACCTCCAATCCCCCTACCCTATCCCATCCTCCCTTCTTCCCTTACCTCCTCTTCCTCCCCACCCTCCCCTTTCCCCCCCATCCCTTCCTTATCCTCTTCCTCTTTCCAGCCTTGGGATTCTTCCCACAGGCAATCTAGTTTCCCAGGTAGGGGGAAAGGGGATGGGGTCCATCCCATTTTTGTTGAGGTCCTTGGTGGTGGTGTAGTTTGCTGTGGAATCTGGGATCACCTAGGGATGTTTCCCCTCCCTCTCTGATTCCCAGGGGGTGGCTTTGGGTGTCTTTCTCTGGGGGGCTGCCCGTCAGATTCCAGGGGGGTGGTGGCCAAAGGAGGTGCTTTGTGGCAGGTGTCCGGGCCACCCCCTCTTTTGTTTCCCCCGAGGGGGGCTTGGGGATGTGAGGTTGTTATCCTGGATTGCTGGTTTACTTTGGGATGAAGGGGTAGGGTATGGCACAAGTTCGATCCCACATCTGCACTACTTGCAGTGCTGAGGTCCTCTTGGGTTTCAGGGGGGATTTACGACCCTTTTTTTCCTCCTAGGAGATATTCCTCCATGTTTTCCCCTTTTTTTTCCTTTTTTTCTAAAAAAACAAAAAGAAAGAAGTGATTTTAACCATGGAGTCCCCAATCTATGTCCTGCTCCCCCTGGGCCCTTCTTGACACCATCCCCTTCTGACCTGCCTCATTTTTTAACCCCTCTTCGGACACTTCTAATGTCCCTGTACCTCATGCTGGTGTGTTTCATCACCCGCTTCAGGTACCAGGGTTTCGTCTCACTCCTCTGATACATCTGACCTCCTCTCTTCTTTTGACTATGCTTCCAGTCTCTCCCTCTATGGTGCAGAAATTTGCTCGAATCACCAGCCCATCCCACGTCAGACCAACTCCGGTACTACTCCTAAATGCTCACGAAAATTCCCTGATGACGCTTCTTCACTTCCTTCTGTTCTACTCAGAAAAGATGACATGTCATGCACTCCCTTTTCACACCAGTTTCGGAATGCACAAGGGACTAAATTCTTTATGACAGACTTCCTTTTACTCCTATCTTTCTGACCATAGTTTTGGGACAAGGTGCTCCTACTCCATGTTGCTGAGTATATGCTTTCACTCTCTAAAGAGCGGTACACACATCATCACTGTCCAGAATGCTAACCAAGCTCATGACCTTTCTCTTCTTTCAAATATCGATACTATTCCTGTCACGTTTGAAAAAACATCATTCCCTCAGTTCTTGTAGTGGCACTGTCATTCGGGCCCCATACCATTGTCCAACAGAATTTCCAGATGTAGCGATGACATTCTGGAAATAGCTAGAGCTCCAAGACCTCCCAATCCTCAAAGTAGACACTTATGTTCTTCCTCCCTGTGGGGGGGGTTGATACCCTTGCAATGTAGCTCGATTAACTTTCGACTGCCGTGAACTCCCATGTCTATTTTTTATGGGGACATCGTTTGCAAAGTTTGAAAGGTGATTCCTACACCGCAGCAGTTTTAGAATTGCTGTGTTTTGGTCATCCAGTGAAATACTGTAGGTCTATAGCCAAATGCCCAGTCTGTGGTCCCAAAATGATCATTCCAATACCTCTTGTAGCCTACCCCTCTTGCCTTAATTGTCATGAGGTCACCATCTTACTCTTGCCATTGCCAAGTTTACTTAAATGAGCAAGAAAATCCATTGCCTCAAAGAGGCAAAAGGTTTCCCTTATGCTATGGCAGTTTCTCATCTGGCCTTCAAGGAAAACTAACCTGTATTTCTTCTTTTTTGTGTTTCAATCATCCCCCACCTCTGGGGTCCCATTTCTGCACCCTTTCTTTGTGGTTACCCCTTCCATAGTCTCCCCTGTCTCTAATTTTTTTTGCTGTCCTGGATCAGAAGTCCCTACCTCAACACCCAGTCTGTTTCTCACCTTCATGTTCTCCCTCAAAGTTCTGGTATTGGACAACACCTCCCAATCGCCCTCTACTTCTCAGAAGTCCAAAAAAATCCCATTGCTCACATCTCCTTTAACCCCCCCTTCCCTTCTTCTTCCTTAACATTTTACCTTTCCTTTCTCTGTACCTGGTTCTTCACCTCTCACTGGCTTTTGTTACGAGTGTGGAGGTTCACCCTCTCTTCGTACTATACCTTCCTCCCCTGTCTCCTCCCAAGTTTCTTCCTCTTCTGCCCCCTCCCAGGTTTCTTCCTCTTCTGGTCCCCTCCCACATTCTTCTCCCAGTTCCCTCTGCCCTTTCACCCCCCTACTTTGGTACAGTCCTTTGCTGTCCCAATCTTTTACTCCCCTCCCCCTTCCATCTCCAATCGTGTCTCCCATACAACGTCTTTGTCTTCTAAAAACACTTGAAGCTATCTCAGATTATTGAAGAGACTAAACCATCAATGGACATGATCCCCCTCCTGTTCTTCCTCTTCCCTCTCCTCCATTTACACAACTCCTATCCTCACAGTGCCCCATTCCTTCGCTGCTTGAACGTTTTCCGCTGTCACACATGTGGACTTTTCTAACCTTCTAGTCCGTAGATACCTTTATCTGCAGATTTCTTGTATCTTTCTCGTTACCATTCATGACCTATTTAGAGTGGAATATCTATGGCCTCACAGGAAAACTGGGTGGAGCTTCAAATGTTGCTCCCCTGGTTTTTCCTGTTGGTGTTTGCTTACAGGAACCTAATTACATTTGCTGTTATTCACCCCATCTCAGGCTATGATTTATTGTATTCTTCAAATCCTTTCTCTGATGGAACCTTTAATGAAAGTGCCTTTCTTATATGCACGGGGTATTTTGTACTGTCAGCTTTTGTTCATACTTCACTGCATTACACTCCCAGCCCGTATCCACTTGAATAAGTGGTATACAATCTGTTCTTTGTATCTCTCTCCTTCTAGGCATTATCCATCCCGATGTTGCATTTCTTGTTTCATCCTTACTGCCACACTTCTGTTTCTTGGTGATTTTAATGCCCACCATTTCCTCTGGGGGGTCTCACTGTGACTCCCGTGGCATTCATTTAGAGGCTTTTCTCACTTCTCACCCCCCTCCATGTTTTAAATAAGGTACTCCCACCCTTTTTGATCCTCGTACTCTTTACTCTCTCTTGCATCTATCTCTCGGTCTGCTCTTCCTCCACTGCACTAGACTTCACCTGGTCTCTCCTCCAGGACTTACATGACAGCAATCATTTTCCAATCATTCTTACTTCTTCTTCTATTCGCCACTTCTTCATAGCCCATGCTGGCAATTTGATCGAGCAAATTGGGACCTTTTTTTTGCAACTAACTGCTTTTAGTGAGGTTCCTTCTCCATCCTCCATGATGAGTTTTTACACCTCTGCTCGACCTAAGTTTTAATTGCAGCTTCTCATTTCTATCCCCCTAACTTGGGCAGGCATTCTCAGAAGTGTGTGCTTTGGTGGTTCCTGCTTGTGCTCAGGCAGTACATTTGAAATGCGCTGCATAGGGCCAGGTACCAGAACAATAAAAACCACAGAGAGACTTCTTGTTTTTAAAGCAGAAGCGAGTGGTCGCTCGCCGTGTCATCCATGACATTAAACACACTTGCTGGCAAGATTAAGTTTCCACCATCCCCTCTGCTTCCTCTATGAGTGCAGTCTTGAAAAAAGTATGGGACTGGTAAATACTCTCCCGACCCAGCTCCTGTTTGCGGGTTGCCAGTGTTGATATAGCAAACCCTCTTGACGTTGCCATTAAAAATTGGTAATCATCTGGTCCATATTTCTCAGGGCCTCCATCTATCCCCCCTGTTGCTTTCCCTCAAAGTCTACCAGAGAGTTCACCCTTAGACTTTTATTTTTCCCCAAAAAAGAATCTTATAATGTGCCTTTTACACTTCTGGAACTGGAGACAACACTCTCAGTTGCTGAATCATTGGCCAGTTTGGCCTGACGGCATTCCTTTATTCGCATGTTACACCATTTAATTCATTCAGCCTTTGTGTAGTCCTCTTACAACTCTTTAATCTTATTTGATCACAAGGATTTCTTCCCCAGCTGTGGAAATCTGCCACTGTTCTCCCTTTCTGCAAACCAGGCACAACAGGACATGATGGCTCCCACTATTCGTACCATTGCTCTTTACCCACTGGCAATTTGCAAGGTAATGGAATGTCTGGTAAATCATGTTTAATGGGTATTTAGAGGAACCACAGTCTCTCCACTAGTCATATTTTCTTTTGTAGGGCTGTTCTACCATTGACCCCTTACTATGCTTGGATATGTATGTTGTAATGCTTTTGGATAACCACTCAGCTATTGCCATAATTTTTTGACCTTAAAAAGGCTAGACACAACTTGGATGTATAATATTTTGACCCAAGCCCACTCCTTGGCCTCTGAGGCAATCTACCATCTTTCCTTAAGAACTTCTTAACTGACAGACATTTTTTTTTTGTTAGGTTAATAATATGCTCTCCCGGATTTTGTCCAAGGTGAAGGTGTCCTTGAGTGTTCTGAGCACATTTTTTCTCCTTGCTATGAATGATTTGGCCTCTCTTCTTCCATCCAATATTTGGTTATCACTCTATGTTGATGACTGCTTAGCTTGGGGCAGGTGTAATTGTCACCTCATTGCAGTTTCTCCCCAGCATGGGTAACCATGTTTCCAATTGGGCCAACACACATGGGTTTAAATTTTCCAGTATTAAAACTCTCCAAATTTCTTACTTCTGTTGTCTCTGATCATCCATTGTACCTCTATGGCTCACGTATCCCAGAACATGATATGGTCAGGCTTCTAGGCCTTCTATTTGACCGTAGAGTATCCTGCAAACCTCACATTTCCTCTCTGAAGGCAACTTGTCACAGCTGGCCGAACCTTCTTAAAACCCTCGCTCATCTTTCATGGGGAGCTGATCGTAGAACTCTCCTTCACCTACATTCAGCCTATTTTATTGAAACTCAATTATGGTGACCAGCTCTATTTAGCAGTCTCTCCTGCTACTCTCTCTAGCCTTAATTCCCATCCATCACCAGGGATTATGTTTATGCCTTGGTGCTTTACGCTCTTCGCCTGTTGAGAATCTCCATGCAGAAGCGAATTTTCATCCTTGTCTGATCGCCATTATGCTCAATGCCTTTTTCTATTATGTTTGCTCTCATGATCTCCACAATCTTTTCCCTATATAGAATAGTATGATGTTAGTAGACATGTTTGTTCGTCGCCCCTGTTTACTCCATCCTTTTCTCTTCGCCTCATTTGCTCTTGTCTTCCCTTCAGTTACCACCTATGTTCATATAGCATCTCACTTTTCCCTAACCCCTTGGGAAGTTCCAGCTGTTCGTGTCTGTTTTTTCTTACTGCCATGCGCGAAAGCCCAACTGCTTATGGTAGCTTTCCGCTCTCTTTTTCTTGACCACTTCTGCTCTCATTCTCATGCCATCACAGTGTATACAGATGGTTCAAGTCTTCAGATGGCATTGGATTTGCAAACAGTATTTCAGGGCGTGTCATGGGGAAGGTCATTTACTATCCTTGGCTAGCATTTTTACTGCTGATTTGTATGCCTTCTTGCAGCACTTATCCCTATTGCATCTATGCCTGTGTCACCATTTGTGGTTGTTCAGACTTCCTTTGTGCTTTACAGGCTATACAAAAAATTTGATATGCCTCCCCCCTGTTTCTCTGTATCCAACTTTGTTTATGCCATATCTCTATGAAACACAAAGATATTGTTTTTTAGTCATGTTGATGTATAGGGCAATGAGCAGGCAGACACTGCTGCACTGTCAGCAGTACTGACCTCCCAATTTAATATGGAGGTGTTCATTCACAGACTATTTTGCTGTAAGTGCTACCCCCCTTAGCACCTGCTGGCAGTGACGTTGGTTGATTGCTCTACAACAAACTTCATTCAATTAAATGAGTATAGGTTACTGGCTATCTTCTTGTCATCAGTGTCAAATTGGGAGGGCTACTCTCTCCTGTCTTCACATTGGCCCCCACGTGTCTTACTCACGGGTATCTCATAGAGAGTCTCCTGGTCTTCTCTGTCATAATTGTCAGGTTCCAGTATCTGTTGCCACATTCTTTGGACTGCCCACTCTATCAACGTGCACGCAGAATTTACCTCCAAAGTTTTTCTCCATTGCTGTTCTTTCTTTACCTTCCCTTCTTGCTGATGGGGCCCTCCTTTAATTCAGACTCTCTCATTTACTTTTTGACAGCAACTGTTTACTCCACAAAAATTGATGATGATACCTTTAGCACTCCCCTCAGTCCTTTCTACCTCAATCTCTTTCTACCTTCTACCCCAGCACTATCCACTGCCCTGCTGTACTCCATAACCTACTAATCAGACATCTCCCTCTTGCTACCCCATACTTTCACATCCTTCCCTGCCCTGCGAGCTGTATAGCCCTTGTGGTTTAGCGCTTCTTTTTGATTATTATAATCAGAACCTTGGTGTTTTGACTTTGCCTACTTTTATTTCAGAAAGCCCTACCTTCAGTGCAGATACATGCTATAAATTTTACTTACCAACTTTGGCTGTTCTTGTTGTTCTTAAGTTGTTATATCATACCATTCCCTTTTCAGTAACTTCCCTTTCCCCTTTTGGGACTTATAACTAATACAGATTTAGTGCATTTTGTAATATGTATACATTGTGTGTTGTGAGCCTTTAAAAAAAACTTGATTATTTGTATCAAATTAATTTTTATTCAATATATGTGTCTTTGGGGATCCTAGAATGCAAGCTTTGTTGACTTTTTTTTCTAATCCACAGTTATATTATTTCCAGACACTCGTAATCTCCAGTTTTCAAGAAGCATCTGATACTCTTTTTGCCTTCAAAGTTTATCAGTGAAACAGGGACTGAGTAAGCAAAATTTTAATGACCTGTAATGATACATATTTGCAAAAAAAATATATAGTAGATGAAAAAATATAACCTATGAATTATTCTGATAATTGAGGAAGATCTCTTTAAAAACATTAGAGATTTTAGAGAAAAACAAATACCATTGTTTCTTAAAATGTTACACCAACAATGTTTGCAGAACTCTGACTTTTCAGTGTTTCAAGTGTGTTCAAATCTTTTTATCTGTGTAAATAATCATTATAGATTATCAGAGTTTATGCTGGAAAAAAAAACTATATTAATGTTCTTATCATCATATTCATGAGGGGGGGGGGCCCCTAAAACCCGAAAAAGCCACACAGTGCTTGGAAAAATGGAAAGGTAATGAGTTTCATTTTAAGGAAGGAAAGGCTAGGTCCAATTCCTTGGATCATAAGCCCTTCTCCAGCATCAAGGAAAACCCATCTTGAAGGATTTTCAGTGTTTAGAGTGTCTGAAATGCTTTAGTAATAAAGTAATTTAGTAAGACATGAGGGAAAATTCACACAGGTGAAAAGCCTTATAAGTGTTCGAATTTTTCTGAAATGTTTTTGTCATAGAGGTGATCTTGAAAGACACACAAGAATTCATAGAGGAGAGAAACCTTTTCGTGTTCAGAGTGTATGAAATGTTTTTTGTCAAAAATGTTATTAGTTGTACATAAGAAATTCATACAGGCGAAAAAGCCATATCAGTGTTCGCATGTTTTTAAAAAATTTTAGCTATAAAAGTGTTCTTGTAAGCCATGAGAAAATTCACACAGGAGAGAAACTTTTCAGTGTTCAGAGTGTTTAAGTGTTTTTAGCAGGAAACGTTGTCTTGAAATACATGCTAGAATTCATACAGGAGATAAGCCATATCAGTGTTTAGAGTGTCTAAAAGTGTTTTAGTGAAAAAAGTTATCTTTTAAGACATGAGGAAACTTTATAAAATTGAGAAGCTTTATCAGTGTTCAGAATGTTTTTAAATGTTTCACCACCAAAAATTGTCTTCTGGGACACATGAAAATTCACACAGGAGAGAAGCCTTATCAGTGTTCAGAATGTTTAAAATATTTTAGTTCTAAAGGGATCTTGAAATACATATGAGAGTTCATACAGGAGAGAGACCATATCAGTGTTCTGAGTGTATGAAATGTTTTAGCAGAAAAGGGCAATCTTGTAGATCATGAACAAGTTCATACAGGAAGGAGGGCCATATCAGTGTTCAGAGTGCCTTAAAATGTTTTAGTAGAAAAAGTGGGCTTGTAAGACACTCAAAACTTCATTCAATAAAGAAGACTTATCAGTGTTCAGAGTGTTTGAAATCTTTTTGCCAAAAAATGTTTTCTTGAACAAACACACAAGAGTTTTATACTGGAGAAGAAGCCTCATCAGTGTTCAGTGTGTATTTAATGTTTTAGCAGAAAACAACATCTTTAGTACACACAAAAATTCATTCAGGAGAGAAAAACCCTATCAGTGTCCCGAGTGTATGAAAAGTTTTAACAAGAAAGGCAATCTTTGTACTTCATGAAAAAAGGGTTTATACAGGAAGGAAACCATATAAGTGTTAGAGTGTCTGAAATGTTTTACCTTTAAGTCTACTCTTAAAACACATATGAGAGTTCATACAGGAGAGAAAAACCCTATCAGTGTTCAGAGTGTTTAAAATGTTTTACCTTTATGTCTTTTTCTTAAAACACATGAAAATTCAAAAAGGAGAAAAATAATATCATGTTCATAGTGTTTAAGTCTACTTTTAAAAAACATAAGAGTGAAGGTCTGAAATCATTCAGTGTTCAGTGTGTTTAAAGTGTTTTAGTCAAAAAAATGGTTTTGTGCACAAAAAAGTTCATACTTTAGGATGTTTATATCATTTTTAGTGTTGAAATTTTTTAGCAAGAGAAAAAACTACGTAAAAATGAAAAAGTTGATTTATAAGTAAACCACAACATGTTTCAGAATGTTTACAATTTTTAAACCCAAAAGTATAATTTTTTAACATAAACAGAGTTCATACTTTAAGACTGCTGTATCAGTGTTCATTGTAGAAAAAAATATTCGAACATGAGAGATAACTTTCAATGTTCCTGTGTCTAAAAACACTTCAAATTAAGGGGGTCTCCTGTAGGAAAAAAGTTCGGGGCGGGGGAAATTTCATTATGAAGATAAATATGTGTTTTGTAGAATAAAAACAAGTTCAACAGAAGAAAAAAACTTAGTGTTCAAAAGTGACTGAAATATTCAGAAATAAAATGAACTTGTAACCCACATAGAGAGCTTATGCTTGAGATAAACCATGCTATGTTCTTATGGTTAAGAGAAGTTTGAAATGTATTGCGTAAGCTCCCCTCAGTAATGAGTCATTCTTTCTGGGAAAATAATTGTTTCTTCATGACCCCCAATAATTTTTTTTTTGCCATCTTTTTAAAATTTTTTTGTTTGCAGTAATAATTTCTTAAAATTTTTTTAATTTTAATAAAATTCGTATTAAGAATGTCTTGAGATAATAATTTTTAATGAAACTAAGAAGTAATACCATTCTGAATTTCTGCTCATCACTCTTGATCTTCGAACCTGTGGTTTTACTGATGCTAAAATATCAAGAGCTCTTCATGATAAATTTACCCTAATTTTTTATGAACTGAATGTTCCAGGTCTTAGACTGTGAGCACACTGATAATTAACCCTTTGACTGTCGCGGCCGTATATATACGTTTTACGAGGTGCCGTGTTTGACGTATATATACTCATAAATTCTAGCGGCTTCAAATCAAGCAGGAGAAAGCTGGTAGGCCCACATGTGAGAGAATGGGTCTGTGTGGTCAGTGTGCACCATATAAAAAAAATCCTGGAGCACGCAGTGCATAATGAGAAAAAAAAAACTCCGACCGTTTTTTTTAATTAAAATGCCGACTTTGTGGTCTATTTTCGTATAGTATTTATGGTTGTATTCTCGTTTTCTTGGTCTCATTTGATAGAATGGAAAACATATTACAGAAATAGAGGTGATTTTGATTGATTTTACTATAAAAAGAACCTAGAAATGGAGCTCAAAGTAGGGGAAATGTTTGATTTTTGCCAATGTTCAAAAGTAAACAAATGATGCCATTGTCCAATAAATGTCCAACTAGCCATTCTAATATGCAGTCATGAATGGGTTGATGTTATTTATACAGTTATTACAGCATTGCAGTAGTCTGCATAATAGTAAGTCTAATATTTTTTGTTTGAATAAAAAATTCAAAATAGAAAGCAAGAGTAATATCAGAAGGGCCTGGAGACGTGACTGATGAACAAAGAAAATGTTATTTTAGAGCCAGGAATGTCTGCATTGTTCATTCTGGACCTTATTTTGAAATTGTCATATTTTTTAGTTTTCGTGAAATTGGCCAAATTGCAAATTTCTGACCACATTATTAGGTAGTTGAAATCAGTAAATGGGCAGTTTCTTGTATTCAATCGATAGAAAAAATGAAGTTCTAAAGAAATAGCTATGAGTTTGGGCGACTGGAACAATGGAATTAGCCGAAAATAGGGCTCAAAGTGGGCGAAATCGCCAATTTGTAAACAGCGCCGAGGTCGCTAACTTCGCGAGAGCGTAATTCCGTCAGTTTTCCATCAAATTTCGTTTTTTTGGTGTCATTACAATCGGGAAAAGATTCTCTATCATTTCATAAGAAAAAATAATTTTTTTTTTTTAAATTTTGCAACACCAGGAGACACCTCAGGATTGGGGGTTGCGACAGTCAAAGGGTTAAAAAAACTGTCTCAACTCCACTGAAATATAATCTGTGGATACTGTCCCCTCAAGCAAGATTCCTTGATGGGGGCGAGTGAAAGAGCAGATCCCAGGAACTGGATCAGCTCTTTCTTTCCTTGGATTGAACCTGAATGCCTTCCATTCCCTCCAGTGCTGTATGACCCCCGCCCTCTAAGTTTTACTTCCCATCCCTCTTCAAGGGGGGCTCCTTGGCGTGATGAAGAGGCTCTTGGTCTGAGGAATTAGACCTATCGGTCTTCTTCCTCAGACCGAACCTAATTACCCCCCAATCTCCCCTCCCCTATCCCATCCTCCCCATCCTCCCCTTTTTCCTTTCCTCCTCCTCCTCCCCACTCCTCCCTTTTGCCCTTCCTCTTTTTGTCCTTTGGGATTTCTCCCACAGGCGCGCTAGTTCCTAGGTAGGAGAAAGGATACCGGGGTCCATCCCATTCCGTTGAGGTTCTTAGCGGTGGCGTAGTTTGCCGTGGGAATCTGGATCGCCTGGGATGTCCCGATCCCTCTCCGGTATCCCGGAGTAGCTTTGGGTGTCTTTCGGGCGACGAGTGTATCTCTGGAAGCCACCTTTCGGATTCCGGGGGTGGTGGCCGAAGGAGGTATGCTTTGTGGCGGATATCCGGCCGCCCTCTCTTTTGTCCACCGAGGTAGCTCGGCAGATGTGAGGTTGCTATCCCGGATTGTTAGTTTACTAGCATGATGGGTAGGGTATGGCACGGGTTCCATGCTGCATCTGCGCTACTTGCGGTGCTGAGGTCCTCTTGGGCGCGGAGGGAGATTTCTGGTCCTTTCATTCCTCCTAGGACCTATCCCTCCCCGGTCCCCCCTTTTTTTCTCTTTTTTTTTATTTTTATTTTCTTTTCTTCTTTCTTTTTTTTTCTTAAAAACAAAAAGAAAGAAGTAACCTAACCATGGCAGCCCTAGTCCATGAACCTGGTATCCCCGGGCCCCTTCTTGATACCGCACCCCGTTCTGACCCCGCCTCGTCTTTGGACCACTCTTTAGACATTCCTCATGCCTCTGTACCTATTGCCGGTGCTGTTTCCTCACCCACTTCAGGTACTGAGGCCTCGACTGACTCCTTCGATTTATCGGACCTTCGCTCTCCTCTGACTATGCTTCCGGCCTCTCCCTCTACGGTACAGCAATTTTCAAATCGCCGACCCGTTCCACGTCGGACCAACTCTGGTCCCATGCCTAAACGCCAACGACAATTACCTGCTGATGATACTTCTCCACCTTCTCGTTCATCTCAGAAACGATCGACACGTCCTTCACTACCTTTCCACGCTCAGTTTCAGACTGAACAGTGGACTAAATTCTTCACTTTACGACCAACTTCCTCTACTGCCTATCTTTCTGACCATAGTATTGGCAAGGCACTCCTACGCCATGTTGTTAAAGATATTTCTTTTCATGCTCTTAAGAGTGGTACGAGCATCATTACCGTACAGAATGCTACACAGGCTCATGAGCTCTCTCGTCTTTCCCATATCGATACTGTTCCTGTCACTCTTGAAAAACATCATTCCCTCAATTCTTGTAGTGGTACCGTCATTCTGCCCCATACCATAGTTCAATAAAATTTCCAGACATGTGGCACTGACATTCTAGAACAGCTGGAACTCCAAGATCTCCCAATCCTCAAGGTAGACACTTACGTTCTTCCTGCCCGTGGGCGGAGACGATACCCTAGCAATGTGGCTCATTTAACTTTTGACAGCCGAGAACTCCCATCCTCAGTTTATATAGCAGGACATCGGTTACAAGTTCGAAAGGTTATCCCTACACCACAACAGTGTAGAAATTGCTGGCGATTTGGCCATCCAGCGAAATATTGCAGATCTATCGCCGAATGCCCAGTCTGTGGTGCCGATGACCATTCTAATACGTCTTGCAATCGATCTCCCTCTTGCCTTAACTGTCATGAGGCTCACCCTTCGTACCTCTCGCCGTTGTCAGGTCTATTTAAACGAGCGGGAAATCCGTTACCTCAAAGAGACAGAAGGTCTCCCTTATGCCATGGCAGTTTCTCATCTCCGCCTCCAAGGGAGACTCCCACGTGTTTCTTATTCCCGTGTTTCAAAACGTCCCCCCACTTCTAGTATCCCATCTTCTACACCCACCTCTGTGGTTACCTCTCCCATAATCACTCCTGTATCTAATCCTTTTGCTGTCCTCGGCTCAGACGTCCCTACTTCAACGCCTCAGTCTAATCTCGCTTCTTCGAGTTCTCTCTCACAAGCCTCAGTATCGACGAGACCTCGTACGACACCTCCTCCCAATCGTCCCTCTACTTCTCAAAAGTCAAAAAAAGGTCTGGTAACACCTCCTACCCATCTTCCACCTCCTCATTTTACCCTCCCTGTCTCTGTCCCTAGTTCTTCCCCTCTCACTGGCTCAGTTACAAGTGCAGAGGTTCACCCTCCTCCTCGTAATGTACCTTCCTCCCCTGTTCCCTCCCAAGTTTCTTCCTCTTCTGCCACCTCCCAGGTTCCTGCCTCTTCTGTCCCCTGCCACGCTTCTCCAGTTCCCTCCACCCTTTCGCCCCCCCCTACCTTGGTACAGTCCAATACAGTTCCAATCTTTACTCATCCTCCCCCTACCATTCCCAATATTGTCTCCCATACGACATCTCTGAATTTCGAAACACTTGAAGCAATCTCTGAATATATTGCAGAGACCAAACCATCAATGGACACTGATCCACCTTCCGCTCTTTCTCTCTCCTCTGCTCCATCTGCGCAACTCCTTTCTTCACAGCGCACCGTTTCCTTCGCTGCTTGAACATTTTCCACTGCCTCCGCATGTGGACTTTTCTAACCCTTCTAGTCCGTAGGAACCCTTACCTGCGGATTTCAAGTATCTTTATCATTGCCAATCATGGCCTATTTACAGTGGAATATACGGGGCCTCAGGGGTAATCGGGGTGAGCTTCAGATGTTACTCTCCCAGTTTGCCCCTGTTGGTGTTTGCTTACAGGAACCAAAATTACACTCTGCTGTTATTTCTCACATCTCAGGCTATAATTTATTGTATTCTTCAGATCCTTTTCTGATGGGACCTTTAATGAAGTGCCCTTCTTCTCCGCACTGATATTCCGTACCATCAGCTATTGTTCATACTTCGCTGCATTACACAGCAGCCCGTATCCACTTACATAGGTGGTATACGCTCTGTCTTTATATCTCTCTCCTTCTCGGGCATTATCTATTCCGGATTTTGCCTTCCTTGTTTCGTCATTACCGCCACCGATTCTGTTACTTGGTGATTTTAATGCCCACCATTTCTTCTGGGGGGGGGGGTCTCACTGTGATTCCCGTGGCATTCAGTTAGAGGCTTTTCTTGCCACCCACCCCCTCCATGTTTTAAATACAGGTACTCACACCCATTTTCATCCTCGGACTCATACTCTCTCTTGCATCGATCTCTCAGTTTGCTCTTCCTCCGCCGCATTAGACTTCACTTGGTCTGTTCTCCCGGACTTACAGACAGTGATCATTTCCAATCATTCTTACTTCCCCTTCATATTCGCCACCTCTTCGCACCCCACGCTGGCAATTTAATCGGGCAAATTGGAACCTCTACTCACACCTAACTGTTTTTAAAGAGGTTCCTTCTTCGTCCTCCATCGATGAGCTTTTACACCTCTTCTCGTCCTCCGTTTTCACCGCAGCTTCTCATTCTATACCCCAAACTTCGGGCAGGCATTCTCAGAAATGCGTGCCTTGGTGGTCTCCTGCTTGTGCTCGTGCAGTACGTTTGAAACGTGCTGCATGGGGCAGGTACCGGTACAATAGAACCACAGAGCGACTCCTTGATTTTAAACAGAAGCGTGCGATCGCTCGCCGTGTCATCCGTGACGCTAAATGCACTTGCTGGCGAGATTATGTCTCCACCATCACCTCTGCTTCCTCTATGAGTGCAGTCTGGAAAAAAGTACGAAAACTGAGTGGTAAATATTCTCCTGACCCGGCTCCTGTTCTGCGGGTTGCCGGTGTTGATATAGCAAACCCACTAGATGTTGTCAATGAAATTGGCAATCATCTGGTCCGTATTTCTCAGGGACTCCATCTATGCCCCTCATTTCTTTCCTCAAAGTCTGCCAGAGAGTTAGCACCCTTGGACTTTTCTTCTCTCAGAGAAGAACAGTATAATGTGCCTTTTACACTTCAAGAACTGGAGGCAACACTCTCAGCTTGTCGATCATCGGCAGCTGGGCCCGACGACATTCATATTCGTATGCTACAACATTTACATCAGTCAGCCCTTGCAGTCCTATTATGCCTTTACAATCTTATTTGGTCACAAGGAGTTCTTCCACAGCTGTGGAAATCCGCCATTGTTCTCCCTTTCCGCAAACCAGGCACTACAGGACATGAAACCTCCCACTATCGTCCCATTGCTCTTACCAGTGCAGTTTGCAAAGTAATGGAACGCCGAGTAAATAGACATTTCTAGACGTTCTACCATAGACCCCTTACTACGCTTGGATACGTATGTTCGTAATGCCTTTGCGAATAACCACTCAGTTATTGCCATATTTTTTGACCTTGAGAAGGCATATGACACAACTTGGAGGTATAATATTTTAGCCCAAGCCCACTCCTTAGGCCTTCGAGGCAATCTACCATCCTTCCTTAAGAACTTTTTAACTGACAGGCATTTCCGTGTTCGGGTTAATAATGTGCTCTCCCCGGACTTTATCCAAGCTGAAGGTGTCCCCCAGGGATGTGTTTCTGAGCACAACACTTTTTCTCCTTGCTTTAATGATTTGGCCTCTAGTCTTCCATCAAATATTTGGTCATCACTCTATGTTGATGACTTCGCTATTGCCTGTGCAGGCGCTGACTGTCACCTCCTTACAGTTTCTTTCAACATGCAGTCGACCGTGTTTCAATTGGGCCACCACACGTGGGTTTAAATTTTCCAGCACTAAAACCCACCAAATCACTTTCACTAGACGCTCTGTCATCTCCGATCATCCTTTGTACCTCTATGGCACCCGTATCCCTGAACGTGATACAGTCAAGTTTCTGGGCCTCCTCTTTGATCGTAGGTTATCCTGGAAACCTCACATTACCTCTCTGAAGGCAACTTATCACAGCCGGCTGAACCTTCTTAAAACCCTTGCTCATCTTTTCGTGGGGAGCTGATCGTCGAACCCTCCTTCGCCTACATTTCACCCTTATTTTATCGAAACTTGATTATGGTGACCAGATCTATTCAGCGGCATCTCCTGCTACTCTCTCTAGCCTTAACCCCATTCATCACCAAGGATTACGTTTATGCCTTGGTGCTTTCCGCTCTTCCCCTGTCGAGAGCCTCTATGCAGAAGCGAACGTTCCATCCTTATCCGATCGCCGTGATGCCCATTGCCTGCGCTACTATGTACGCTCTCATGATCTCCGCAATCCTTCCATTTATAGAATGGTCACTGATATTAGTAGACATTCTTTATTTGTTCGCCATCCCTGTTTACTCCGTCCCTTCTCTCTTCGCCTTCATTCGCTCGTCTTCTCTTCAACTACCACCTTTCTATGTACATGTAGCATCTCACTTTTCCCTACCCCCCTGGGAAGTTCCAGCTGTTCGAGTCTGTTCTTTCTCCCTCCCTTGCTCGAAAGCCCAACTGTCTACGGTCGCTTCACGCTCTCTTTTTCTTGACCACTTTCACTCTCATTCTCATGCCATTGCTGTGTACACAGATGGCTCTAAGTCTTCTGACGGCGTAGGATTCGCAGCAGTGTTTCCGGACAGCGCGTACAAGGGCATTTACTATCTTCGGCTAGTATTTTTACTGCTGAATTATATGCCATCCTTACAGCACTTATCGTATTGCATCTATGCCTGTGTCATCATTTGTGGTTGTCTCAGACTCCCTTAGTGCTTTACAGGCTATACAAAAATTTTGATACACCTCACCCCTTAGTCCTCCGTATCCAACTTTGGCTACGCCGCATCTTTACCAAGCATAAAGATATTGTTTTTTGTTGGGTCCCTGGTCATGTTGACGTACAGGGCAATGAACAGGCAGACACTGCTGTGCGGTCAGCAGTACATGACCTACCAGTTTCTTATAGAGGTATTTCCATTTACGGACTATTTTGCTGCAATATCTTCCCACCTTCACACCCGTTGGCAACAACGTTGGTCTACTATGCTCGCAAAAAACTCCAGTCTATTAAACCGATATAGGTTACTGTGCCGTCTTCTTATCACCAGTGTCGAGGTGGGAGACTACTCTCTCCCGTCTTCGCATTGGCCATACTCGTCTTACTCATGGATATCTCATGGAGAGGCGTCTTGCTCCTCTCTGTGAGAATTGCCAAGCTCCATTATCAGTCAGCCACATTCTGTTGGACTGCCCACTTTATCAACGAGCACGCAGAATTTACCTCTGTCGTCGTCTTCGCTCCGCTGCTCTCTCTTTACCTTCCCTTCTCCGCTGATGGACCCACCTTTCATCCGGACTCTCTCATTGACTTTTTGACAACGACTGACTTACTTCACAAATTCTGATACCTTCAGCCCTTTCTACTTCAATCTCTTGCTACCCTCTACCCCCGTACTATCCCCTGTCCCGCTGTTTTCTGTAACCTGCTGATCACCCCCCCTCCCTTCTGCCATCCAATTCCCTTGTTTTCCTTCCCTACCCTGCAGCGCTGTATAGCCCTTGTGGCTTAGCGCTTCTTTTTGATTATAATAATAATAATAATACTTCCCATGAATATTATGATACAGTAGACCATTAGATAACACATGATCTGTTAACACATTTGCAAAATTTCATTGAACATGCTATAAAAAAATCACTTTATACAGTGGAGTAGATGTAAAGAAAAATATCAGACCCACCTCGTTCTTTCCCCTCTGTTGCACAGTGAGCCTTAAGGTGGTGAAGAGGCTCTTAGTCTGAGGAATCAGACCTTTTTGTCTCCTTCCTCAGACCGAACCTCTAGTGAGAGGGGCTGGATTTGAGAGGGACCTGACCTCTCAACATCTGAGTTCTTACCTCTCCTAGTGGCCTACGTCTCACCTCTTGGCACTATAAAAAGCTCCATCCTGTCACTTCTTCTCCATATTGTTTCATACTATGGAACAATGCTCTTCTCCAGACTGAGGGAATGACCACCTCAAAACTTTAAGGGTGATGGACTGATTACATCGTCTTCAAGTATCTTCTGCTTCTATCAACTTTTCTGTACTTGACTGAAGAAGCCTACTGTGTAGGCGAAACGTTTCATAATAAAGATACCTAACTGTTGCATATGTGTCTTACCTAAAACCTGTCGGTATTTTATACCATTTTAATGTTCAATCTGTCAGACACTGCAACACAAGGGTATCTTGGTACAGACCTGCAATCAACTTCGACAACTTCCACTAGTGAGAGGGGCTGGATTTGAGAGGGACCTGACCTCTCAACATCTGAGTTCTTACCTCTCCTAGTGGCCTACGTCTCACCTCTTGGCGCTATAAAAAGCTCCATCCTGTCACTTCTTCTCCATGCCCAGTTAGACGTCCCTGTGCTGAATCTGTACTGGAAGAGGCTCAGTGACAGACAGATAGACAAAATTGAGACACGACATGACTACTGGACCTCTCTCCTTGACGAAGACATTCGCAGACCCACAAACCAACACAACCTTTTCTACTCCTTGCATGATCCTACTCCTAACCCTACTTACAAATAACCTTGGATCCGCTGACAGGTACCTTCTAAGACAGGTACCATTCTCTGACCCACGTTCGCCTTAGGTTTTTTGGGTTAAGACATGACTCAGTTCTGCACTCCTCTCTAGCTCTAAACATCGCAAGTCCCTTACTCCCAGCTCACCCACCGGAGTCCCAACAGAAGAACCGGAATTTCTCTTTTCAATATCTGTCCCACGATCGCCTTTGCTGCTGGGTTAAGCCCTGGCTCTATTTCTACGACTAAGAACACTCCTCTCCAGCACTATTCTTCATCTGTCCCGTCTTCCCCGCTCATCCCATTTGGGATCTTACCTGAACTTTCGTTCATTCGTTCGTTTACTTCTTCTCCATATTGTTTCATACTATGGAACAATGCTCTTCTCCAGACTGAGGGACTGACCACCTCAAAACTTTAAGGGTGATGGACTGATTACATCGTCTTCAAGTATCTTCTGCTTCTATCAACTTTTCTGTACTTGACTGAAGAAGCCTACTGTGTAGGCGAAACGTTTCATAATAAAGATACCTAACTGTTGCATATGTGTCTTACCTAACAACCTGTCGGTATTTTATACCATTTTAATGTTCAATCTGTCAGACACTGCAACACAAGGGTATCTTGGTACAGACCTGCAATCAACTTCGACAACTTCCACTAGTGAGAGGGGCTGGATTTGAGAGGGACCTGACCCCTCAACATCTGAGTTCTTACCTCTCCTAGTGGCCTATGTCTCACCTCTTGGCGCTATAAAAAGCTCCATCCTGTCACTTCTTCTCCATATTGTTTCATACTATGGAACAATGCTCTTCTCCAGACTGAGGGACTGACCACCTCAAAACTTTAAGGGTGATGGACTGATTACATCGTCTTCAAGTATCTTCTGCTTCTATCAATTTTTCTGTACTTGACTGAAGAAGCCTACTGTGTAGGCGAAACATTTCATAATAAAGATACCTAACTGTTGCATATGTGTCTTACCTAACAAGAGCTGGTAGATATTTTAGCCAGTTTTCTGTCAAACATTTTTGAAACATTAGTGGCAACGTTGCTGACTGGTAAAAGATGTAACTTGGAGGCTTTTCTTCAAATTTGATTGGTGTTGGTCTTGCTGAGGATTCGTGTTGCACGTTTCCTGCAGTCACGTATGAAGTGTAGGGGAAAGTGTAGTGAACTAAAAGAGTTGGTGATGTATGTACATTCTTCTTCGAGGAACTGCGGACTGGAAATTCTGTAGGCTCTCAGAAAGAAGCCAATAACTACCCCTCTTTTAGTTCTTGTGTCATGGTGAGAGAAGAAATGTAGAAGATCATTCTTGTAGGTAGGCTTCCGGTAGACTTTAAAAGAAAGTTTGTTTTCCCCTGTGTGTAAGAGAACGTCGAGAAAAGGTAACTGGTTGTCCTTCTCCTCTACCAGCTCTTCAACTACTATTAGGAACCTGATACAAAAACCCAAGCATGATTCTGGCACAAGTGCAGGAATCTACACTATACCATGTGGGGGGTGTGACAAAGTATATGTAGGGGAAACAGCCAGAACTCTGGCTGAATTTCCAGTCCGCAGTTCCTCGAAGAAGAATGTACATACATCACCAACTCTTTTAGTTCACTACACTTTCCCCTACACTTCATACGTGACTGCAGGAAACGTGCAACACGAATCCTCAGCAAGACCAACACCAATCAAATTTGAAGAAAAGCCTCCAAGTTACATCGTTTTACCGGTCAGCAACGTTGCCACTAATGTTTCAAAAATGTTTGACAGAAAACTGGCTAAAATATCTACCAGCTCTTCAACTACTATTAGGAACCTGATACAAAAACCCAAGCATGATTCTGGCACAAGTGCAGGAATCTACACTATACCATATACCAAACACATGAGTGGATGTGGGTGGGTGTGAGTTGGACCTGATAGCTTGTGCTACCAGGTCGGTTGCCGTGTTCCTCCCTTAAGTCAATGTGACCTGACCTGACAAGGTTGGGTGCATTGGCTTAAGCCGGTAGGAGACTTGGACCTGCCTCGCATGGGCCAGTAGGCCTTCTGCAGTGTTCCTTCGTTCTTATGTTCTTATAATACACGTCACTCACTAAAACCCGCCCTCTACCCTGAAGTCCCAAACATACCCTTTGTATACCATTTTTGATGTTCATACCCTTTGGTGCTACCAGTTTCACTCAAAGTAGCTATGGATTTAAAAATTAGTATTTAATTTCCTGTAAGTCTGCTGCTATGTAGCTATGTTTTGGCTGAGTTGAAAAATACAAATTTCAATATTCATCACTTTATTAAGCATCGATATATGTAATTAAATTGTTGTGATTGAAACAACAACCAATATTAAGCCGGAATCGAACCCCCGGACTTTAGACGCCAGTCTAGATAAATTTCCTTGTCCTAGAAGAGGATAAAAGTTTTTGGCAGCCTTGATGATAGCTATGGTATTCCGTTGCATCATACAACTTACCTCTTCCTAAAATTGAGATATCGAAGTAGACAGAGACTCTTGGTACATCTTGATAAACTTGTCTATGGTACTTGTAGTTTTGCTGTCGTCTTGCCTAAAGTGAAGAGAAATTGAATTGCACATTGTTTAAGTTTGATTTTCTGACAGCAGGTGTCAGGGAAGAGCTTCCTCAGCTACTGGGATATCTGATTTTGTGATTATTTACTTAGATTTGATATTATTTACTTAGATTTGATATTATTTACTTAGATTTTGATATTATTTACTTAGATTTTTGATATTATTTACTTAGGTTCTTGATATTATTTACTTAGATTCTGATATTATTTACTTAGATTTTAGTAAGGCATTTGATAGAGTTCCGCACCAAAGACTGTTGAAGAAAGTAGCAGCTCATGGCATTGGGGGAAGGGTGCTCTCGTGGATCGAATCATGGCTCACAGACAGGAAGCAAAGAGTGTCCATAAATGGGGTTAAATCCGAGTGGGGATCGGTAACAAGTGGCGTTCCACAGGGATCAGTCTTGGGCCTGTTGTTGTTTATAATATATATCAATGATCTTGATGAAGGAATTACTAGTGATATGAGCAAATTCGCCGATGACACGAAGATAGGTAGGATAATTGATTCAAACGTAGATGTTAGGGAACTTCAGGAGGATTTAGACAAACTCTACTCTTGGTCAGAAAAGTGGCAGATGCAGTTCAATGTAGATAAATGCAAGGTTCTGAAGCTCGGGAGTGTCCATAACCCTAGCACTTATAAGTTAAATAATGTAGAACTTAACCATACAGATTGCGAAAAGGACTTGGGGGTTATGGTAAGCAGCAACCTTAAACCAAGACAAGTTGATAAATTAGACACATGTGCAACTCTTGGGTATCTTTATTGAGGAAACGTTTCGCCACACAGTGGCTTCATCAGTCCATACACAGGAGAAACTTGAAGAACAGGAGGAGAATGAGGTAATCAGTCCCTCAACCTTGAGTCGATGTGTTCAGTCCATCAATCAATCCAAGATTGATGGACTGAACACATCGACTCAAGGTTGAGGGACTGATTACCTCATTCTCCTCCTGTTCTTCAAGTTTCTCCTATGTATGGACTGATGAAGCCACTGTGTGGCGAAACGTTTCCTCAATAAAGATACCCAAGAGTTTGCACATGTGTCTAATTTATCAACATGTTGGTTCTCTGAACCATTCATCTATAAACCAAGACAGCAATGCCTAGGTGTACGTAATAAGGCAAATAGATTACTGGGATTTATATCAAGAAGTGTAAGCAACAGAAGTCCAGAGGTCATACTGCAGCTTTATACATCATTAGTAAGGCCTCACCTAGATTATGCAGCTCAATTCTGGTCACCATATTACAGAATGGACATAAATTCGTTAGAAAACATTCAGCGTAGGATGACTAAATTAATACATAGCATTAGAAATCTTCCTTATGAAGAAAGATTGAAGACTCTTAAGTTACATTCACTTGTTAGACGAAGAATGAGGGGAGACCTGATCGAGGTGTATAAGTGGAAGATAGGTATTAATAAAGGGGATATTAACAAGGTCTTGAGGATATCTCTCCAAGGGCCTCAAGGCATGATAATGTAGAAATTCTAGGAGACTTTAACTTTAGTCATATTGATTGGAATTTCTTGACAGGGAATTTAGAATCATACGACTTCTTAGAAGTAGTTCAGGATTGTTTTTTGAAGCAGTTTGTGACAGAACCTACAAGGGGTAATAACCTGCTTGACTTAGTTCTGGCAAACAATGAATCCCTTGTTAATAATTTAGAAGTTTCAGAGGAACTGGGTGCTAGCGACCACAAATCAATTACATTTAGAATTGAATGGAAGTATGATAGTAGGGATAACTCAGTAACAGTCCAGATTTTCGCTTAGCAGATTACGATGGCTTAGAGAACACTTATCATCTGTTGACTGGGTAACGAAGAGAGCTATCAATATGACATTTTTTCTGAACACAATACATGCTGCTCAAAGAACATTTATCCCTTATAAAGAAATTAGATCAAATAGAAATGACCCAAAATGGATGAATAATAGGCTGAAATATCTACTAGGGCATAAGAAAGGAATTTATAGGCGTATCAAAAGAGGCGAGGGTCATTTATGAATCAGTATATTGACATTAAGAGGGACATTAAAAAGGGGATAAGAAAAGCTAAAAGGGACTATGAAATTAAAGTTGCTAGGGATTCTAAAACTAACCCAAAAAGTTTTTTCCAGGTATATAGACAAAAGTCAGAGATAAGATAGGTCCCCTTAAAAATAACTATGGGCATCTTACTGACAAAGAGAATGAAATGTGCTCGATTTTAAATAATTATTTTCTCTCGGTTTTTACACAGGAAGACACTAATAATATTCCGGTAATTAATTTTTATAGTGGGCCAGAAGAAGATAAATTATGTAACATCACAGTCACCAGTGAAATGGTTGTGAAGCAGATAGACCGACTGAAGCAAAATAAGTCACCGGGTCCTGATGAGGTTTTTTCAAGGGTTCTAAAGGAATGCAAAATGGAAGTCTGTGAAACCCTTAACTAATATTTTTAATTTATCTCTTCAAACAGGTGTAGTGTCTGATATGTGGAAGATGGCTAATGTAATTCCTATTTTTAAAAAAAGGGGACAAGTCGTTACCATCAAATTACCGCCCAATAAGCCTGACCTCAATTGTAGGCAAATTACTAGAGTCAATTATAACTGAGATTATAAGAAGCCATCTCGATAAGCATAGCTTGATTAATGATACTCAGCATGGATTCACAAGAGGCCGGTCTTGTCTAACTAATTTATTAACTTTCTTCAGTAAAGCTTTTGAGGCTGTTGACCACGATAAAGAATTTGATATTATTTACTTAGATTTTAGTAAGGCATTTGATAGAGTTCCGCACCAAAGACTGTTGAAGAAAGTAGCAGCTCATGGCATTGGGGGAAGAGTGCTCTCGTGGATCGAATCATGGCTCATAGACAGGAAGCAGAGAGTGTCCATAAATGGGGTTAAATCCGAGTGGGGATCAGTAACAAGTGGCGTTCCACAGGGATCAGTCTTGGGCCCGTTGTTGTTTATAATATATATCAATGATCTTGATGAAGGAATTACTAGTGATATGAGCAAATTCGCCGATGACACAAAGATAAGTAGGATAATTGATTCAAACGTAGATGTTAGGGAACTTCAGGAGGATTTAGACAAACTCTACTCTTGGTCAGAAAAGTGGCAGATGCAGTTCAATGTAGATAAATGCAAGGTTCTGAAGCTCGGGAGTGTCAATAACCCTAGCACTTACAAGTTAAATTATGTAGAACTTAGCCATTCAGATTGCGAAAAGGACTTGGGGGTTATGGTAAGCAGCAACCTTAAACCAAGACAGCAATGCCTAAGCGTACGTAATAAGGCAAATAGATTACTGGGATTTATTTCAAGAAGTGTAAGCAACAGAAGTCCAGAGGTCATATTGCAGCTTTATACATCATTAGTAAGGCCTCACTTAGATTATGCAGCTCAATTCTGGTCTCCATATTACAGAATGGACATAAATTCGTTAGAAAACATTCAGCGTAGGATGACTAAATTAATACATAGCATTAGAAATCTTCCTTATGAAGAAAGATTGAAGACTCTTAAGTTACATTCACTTGTTAGACGAAGAATGAGGGGAGACCTGATCGAAGTGTATAAGTGGAAGATAGGTATTAATAAAGGGGATATTAACAAGGTCTTGAGGATATCTCTCCAAGAGAGAACCCGCAGTAATGGATTTAAATTGGATAAGTTTAGATTTAGAAAGGACATAGGAAAGTATTGGTTTGGAAATAGGGTAGTTGATGAGTGGAACAGTCTACCTAGTTGGGTTATTGAGGCTAGGACTTTGGGTAGTTTCAAAGTTAGGTTGGATAAGTACATGAGTGGAAGGGGTTGGATTTGAGAGGGACTTGCACATCGGAGCTTGTTTCTTGGGTGGAATTGAAAATTGGGTTGGTCAAATGTTTGTTAGTGGGATGAATTGTAAAGGACCTGCCTAGTATGGGCCAGCAGGCCTGCTGCAGTGTTCCTCCTTTCTTATGTTCTTATGTTCTTATGTTAAGAGAGAACCCGCAGTAATGGATTTAAATTAGATAAGTTTAGATTTAGAAAGGACATAGGAAAGTATTGGTTTGGAAATAGGGTAGTTGATGAGTGGAACAGTCTACCTAGTTGGGTTATTGAGGCTAGGACTTTGGGTAGTTTCAAATTTAGGTTGGATAAGTACATGAGTGGGAGGGGTTGGATTTGAGTGGGACTTGCACATCAGAGCTTATTTCTTGGGTAGCATTGAAAATTGGGTTGGTCAAATGTTTGTTAGTGGGATGAATTGTAAAGGACCTGCCTAGTATGGGCCAACAGGCCTGCTGCAGTGTTCCTCCTTTTTATTTTTATTTTTAAATGCTGCTTTAATGGACGAGGATTTTGGTCCGTGTCCCCGATTTTTTGGGTAGAGGGGGCTTAGTGCTTTTGCATCTTGCAGGCCCTTTGGGTAGTTTTTAAAAAGAGATGGAAAATAATGAGTGGGGGGGGCTGGGTTTGAATGGTTTTAAAGGGGGTACGGGAGTTATTTCTTGAGAGTTTTGGGTAGATGTCGTTTTGTAAGGACCTGCCTCGTAGGGCCAGTGGCCTTCTGCAGTGTTCCTACATTCTTATTTGTTATGACAGACAATGTGTAAAGGGATAGGGGTAGGGGGGGGACGTTCAGGGGATGCTTGTTATTTTCCTTTGGGTTTTAAATTTGGTATATTTCTAAAGGATCCCATATTGCAGTTAAAAAAGATATCTCTTAAAAAGAATTTGCTAGTTTTAAATATCTCCACAAAAGTATTCTCCCACCTCGACAGATCTCGGGAAAATCCAATTGGTTTTGGGGAAAATCATTATTTTTTTCAGTTTTAAATTTTCGTCTTTATAAAAAGACATCCCATAAACAATTATTGAGACATTTGGTAGGGTGGATCTTGCAAGCCGTATCAAACAAACTTGTTCTATGTAAGTCATTATGCATACCCATGCGGTGTATCTCCATGATGTGACTTAGCTTGTGAAACCTGTTTTTGTCTCTCTGTGAATCTGAACCAGGATGCCCTCTCTTTAGCACTTTTCCAGCAGCCCGAGAGAAGAACTCAGATTCTAAATGGAGATACGGGCGATTTAACGGGGGAGAACAAGAGGATTCGTAGTAATCCACCTGTTGTGAGTCCCAGGGAAGGGGGAGCTTGGGCAGTGGCCCCGGGGAACATGGAACCAAGCTGAAGTTAAAAAAACGGTTGGAGAGGCAGAAACAACGGAAAAAAGAAGACTGCCGGGAAATTCCAACTATTCCGGTGCTACCCGAGATGGAAGTGTTCTGCGGAAATGCCTCAACGAGCACCCAAAGGAAGCATTGACAGACGTGGTGAGCATCCCCAGAAACCCCAACGAAGACCATCGAGAACGTCATGACGAAATTTTACAAGTGGTGTAATGCTACCTGGGAATGTGAGTCACTACTCGGAGCATCACCGGCGCGCCAAAAGGGAAAGGAAAAACATTGGTTTTGTTGGGGTAGCCAATTAGGTACATGGATAGGGCTCTGTTTGAAGGAAGGAGTAGGAGGCAGAGAGTAAGTTTTCCTGGGGGTGGGGTGAAGGATATTTTAGCCCTCTGGATACATCATGAGGGTAATGGGAGCAATCCCTTTTTCTGTCCAGTGCTGGAGGCAACGATGTTTGGGAGATTTTTTTGGGTGAGGACCTGA
>NC_069433.1:41785960-41803682 GCF_026875155.1 Cherax quadricarinatus | reverse complement strand
CTTATGTCGGTGAAGGGATCTCCCACAATACCTCTGGGTCCCCAACTTCCCCGCCCTCCTATAATCTGTTGCATTGTTCTTACTAACAATCGTCGGTATTTTATACCATTTTATGTTCATTCTGTCAGACACTGCACACAAGGTATCTGGTAGACCATCAACTTGACAACCTCTACTAGTGAAAGGTGGGTTGGAGGACCTGCCCTCCAAACAACTACGTCTACCTCTGGACTAATAGCCCCATTCTGTCACTTCAACTTCTTTTTAGACAACGACAATGCTCTTCTCAGACTGGGGACTGACCACTAAAACTTTAAGGGTGATGGATGTTACATCGTCTTCAGTTCTCTGCTTCTATCATTTCTGTACTCGACTGAAGAAGCATGTGTAGGCGAAACGTTTCGAATAAGATACCTAACTGTGCATATGTGTCTTACTAACATCTTCGGTATTTTATACCATTTAATGTTCTTCTTCAGAACTGCAACACAAGGGTTCTTGGACAGCCACACTTTGACAACTCTACTAGTGAGAGGCTGGGTTTGAGAGGGACTGCCTCCCAACAACCTACGTTCACCTCTGGCACTAATAAGGCCCCATTCTGTCACTTCAATTCTATTGTTTCAAACGGAACAATGCTCTTCTCCAGACTGAGGGACTGACCACCTCAAAACTTTAAGGGTGATGGACTGATTACATCGTCTTCAAGTATCTTCTGCTTCTATCAACTTTTCTGTACTCGACTGAAGAAGCCTACTGTGTAGGCGAAACGTTTCGAAATAAAGATACCTAACTGTTGCATTATGTGTCTTACCTAACAATCTGTCGGTATTTTATACCATTTTAATGTTCATTCTGTCAGACACTGCAACACAAGGGTATCTTGGTACAGACCATCAACTTTGACAACCTCTACTAGTGAGAACGGCTGGGTTTGAGAGGGACCTGCCCTCCCAAAGCAAACTGTGCTACGTCTCACCTCCTGGCACTACATAAGGCCCCATTCTGTCATCTTCAACTTCATATTGTATCAGACAACGGAACAATGCTCTTCCTCCAGACTGAGTACTGACCACGCTCAAAAACTTTAAGGGTGAATTGACTGAATTAACACCGTCTTCTAGTATCTTCTGCTTCTATCAACTTTTCTGTACTCGACTGAAGAAGCCTACTGTGTAGGCGAAACGTTTCGAAATAAAGATACCTAACTGTTGCATATGTGTCTTACCTAACAATCTGTCGGTTTTTTAAACCATTTTATTGTTTCATTCTGTCAGACACGTGCAACCACAAGGGTATCTTGTACAGACCATCAACTTTGACAACCTCTACTAGTGAGAACGTCTGGTGTTGAGAGGACCTGCCCTCCCAAATCAACCTACGTCTCACCTCCTGCCTGGCACATATAATGCCCCATTCTGTCACTTCAACCTTCATATTGTTTCAGACAACGGAACAATGCTCTTCTCCAGAACTGAGGGACTGACCACCTCAAAACTTTTAAGTGTGATGGACTGCTTACATCGTTTCTAGTATCTCTGCTTCTATCAACTTTTCTGTACTCGACTGTAAGAAGCCTACGTGTAGGCGAAAACGTTTTCGAATAAAGATACCTAACTGTTGCTATGTGTCTTACCTAACTATCTGTCCGGTATTTATATACCATTTTAAAGTTCATTCTGTCAAGTACACTGCAACACAAGGGTATCTTGGCACAGACCATTCAACTTTGACCAACCGACTACTAGTGAGAACGGCTGGGTTTGAGGAGGAACCTGCCCTCCCAAAATCAACCTACGTCTCACCTCCCCCCCCCCCCCCGCCCCCCTGGCACATATATGCCCCATTCTGTCACTTCAACTTCATATTGTTTCAGACAACGGAAAACAATGCTCTTCTCCAGACAGAGGGACTGACCACTTCAAAACTTTAAGGGTGATGGGACTGAGATTACATCGACTTCTAGTATCTTCTGCTTCTATCAACTTTTCTCTGTACACGACTGAAGAAGCCTACTGTGTAGGCCGAAAACGTGTTCGAATAAAGATACCTAACTGTTGCATATGTGTCTTGCCTAACAATCTGTCGGTATTTTATACCAGTTTAATGTTCAATCTGTCAGACTCTGCAACACTAGGGATCTTGGTACAGACCATCAATTTGACAACCTCTACTAGTGAAAACGGCTTGGTTTGAGAGGGACCTGCCCTCCCAAATCCAACCTACGTCTCACCCTCCTGGTGCACTATATAGGCCCCATTCTGTCACTCAACTTCATATTGTTTCAGACAACGGAACAATGCTCTTCTCCGACGAGACTGAGGGACTGACCACCCTAAACTTGTAAGTGTGAATGGACTGATTACATCGTCTTCTAGTATCTTCTGCTTCTATCAACTTTTCTTTACTCGACTGAAGAAGCCTACTAGTGTAGGCGAAACGTTTTACGGGGGGGGGGGGGGGGGGGGGGGGGGGGGATAATAAAGATACCTAACTGTTGCATATGTGTCTTACCTAACAATCCTGTCGGTATTTTAATACCATTTTAATGTTCATTTCTGCAGAACACTGCAACACAAGGGGTTATCTTGGTACAGACCATCAACTTTGACAACCCTACTAGTGAAACGGCTGGGTTTGAGAGGGACCTGCCCTCCCCAAATCAACCTACGTCCGTCACCCCTCCTTCCTCCTGGCACTATATAAGGCCCCATTCGTCACTTCAACTTGTCATATTGTTTCAGACAACGGAACAAATGCTCTTCTCCAGACTGAGGGACTGACCACCTCAAAACTTTAAGGGTGATGGACTGATTACATCGTCTTCTATGTATCTTCTGCTTCTATCAACTTTTCTGTACTCGACTGAAGAAGCCTACTGGTAGGCGAAACGTTTCGAAATATAGATACCTAAACTGTTGCCATATGTTCTTGCCTAAACAATCTGTCGGTATTTTTATACCATTTTAAATGTTCATTCTGTCAGAGACACTGCAACACAAAAGGGTATCTTTGGTAAACAGACCAAACACTTGACAACCTCTACTAGTGAGAACGGCTGTGGGTTTGAGAGGGACCTCCCTCGCCAAATCAAACCTACGTCTCACCAGTCCGGCACAATATAAGGCCCCATTCTGTCACTTCAACTTCATATTGTTTTCAGACAACGGAACAATGCTCTTCTCTCAGACTGAGGGACTGACCACCTCAAAACTTTAAGGTGATGGACTGATTACACGTCTTCTAGTATCTTCTGCTTCAATCAAACTTTTCTGTACTCCGACTGAAGAAGGCCTACTGTGTAGGCGAAACGTTTTCAGAAATAAAGATACCTAACTGTGCATATGTGTCTTACCTAACAATCTGTCGGTATTTTATTATACCATTTTAATGTTTCATTCTGCAGAACACACTGCAACACAAGGTAGTCTATGTACAGACCAACAACTTTGACAACCTCTACTAGGTGAGAAACGGCTGGGTTTTGGAGGGACCTTCCCTCTCCCCAAATCAACCTACGTCTCACCTCCTGGCACTATATAAGGCCCCATTCTGTCATTCAACTTCATATTGCTTCAGACAACGGAACAATGCTCCTTCTACCAGACTGAGGGACTGACCCACCTCAAGACTTTAAGGGTGATGATCTGATTACATCGTGTCTCTAGTATCTTCTGCTTCTTATCAACTTTTCATGTACTCGACTGAAGAAGCCTACTGTGTAGGCGAAACGTTTCGAAATAAATATTCCCTAACTTTGTGCATAAGTGTCTTACGCTACCAATCTGTCCGGTATTTTTATACCATTTTAATGTCATGTCTGTCAGATCACTGCAACACAAAGGGTATCTTGGTACAGACCATCAACTTTGACAACCTCTAACTAGTGAGAACGGCTGGGTTTTGAGAGGGACCTGCCCTCCCCAAATTCAACCTACGTGCCTCACCTCCTGGCACTATATAAGGCCCCATTCTTTCTGTCACTTCAACTTCATATTGTGTTTCAGACAACGGAACAATCTTTCTCCAGACTGAGGGACTGACCACCTCAAAACTTTAAGGGTGAAGGACTGATTACAATCGTCTACTAAGTATCTTCATGCTTCTATCAACTTTTCTGTACTCGACCTGAAGAAGCCTACTGTGTAGGCGGAAACGTTTTTCGAAATGAAAGATACCTAACTGTTGCATATGTGTCTTACCTAACAATCTGTCGGTATTTTATAACCATTTTAATGTTCATTCTGTCAGACAGACTGCAACACGAAGGTATCTTTGTACAGACCATCAACATATATTTGACAACCTCTAAACTAGAGAGAACGGCTGGGTTTGAGAGGGACCTGCCCTCTGGGCTCAAATCAACTACGTCTCACCTCCTGTCACAATATAAGGCCCCATTCTGTCACTTCAACTTCATATTGTTTTCAGACAACGGAACAATGCTCCCCTTCTCCAGACTGAGGGACTGAACCGACCTAAAACTTAAGGGTGATGGACTGATTCCATCGTCTTCTAGTATCTTCTGCTTCTATCAACTTTTTCTGTACTCGACTGAAGAAGCCTACTGTGTAAGGCGAAACGTTTCGAAATAAAGATACCTAACTGTTTTGCATATGTGTCCTTACCTAACACATCATTCGGTATATTATACCATTTTAATGTTCATTCTGTCAGAAACTGCAACACAAGGGTATCTTGTACAGACCATCAGCTTTGACAACCTCATCTAGTGAGAAACGGCTGGGTTGAGAGGGACCAGCCCTCCCAATCAACCTACGTCTCCACCTCCTGTCACTATATAAGGCCCCATTCTGTCACTTCAACTTCATATTGTTTCAGACAAACGGAACAATGCTCTAACTCCAGAACTTATGGACTGACACCTCAAAAATTTAATGTGTGATGGACATGATACATCGTCATCTAGTATCTCTGCTTCTCTCAACTTTTCTGTACTCGACTGAAGAAGCCTAACTGTGTAGGCGAAACGTTTCGAAATAAGATAACTAACTGTTGGCATAAGTACTTACCAAACAATCTGACGGTATTTTTATACCCATTTTAATGTTCATTCCTGTCAGACACTGCAACACAAGGTATCTTGGTACAGACCTCAACTTTGACAAACCTCTACTATGAGAAACGCTGGGTTTTGAGAGGTGACCTGCCCACTCCAGAACAACCACGTCTCACCTGCCTGGCACTATATAAAGGCCCCATTCCTTCACTCAACTACAAATTGTTTCAGACAACCGAACAATGCTCTTCTCCAGGACTGAGGGACTGACCACCCCTCAAAAACTTTAAGGGTGATGGACTGATTTACATCGTCTTCTAGTATCTTCTGCTTCTATCAACTTTTCTGTACTCGACTGAAGAAAGCCTACTGTGTAGGCGAAATCGTTCGAAATAAAGATACCTAACTGTTGCAATGTGTCTGCTAACAATCTGTCGGTATTTTATAACCGATTTACTGTTCATTTCTGTCAGACACTGCAACACAAGGGTATCATGTGTACAGACCATCAACTTTGACAACCTCTACTAGTGAGAACGGTTGGTTTGAGAGGGACCTTGCCCTTCACCAAATCAACCTACGTCCTCACCTCCTGGACTATATAAGCCCCCATCTGTCACTTCAACTTCATATTGTTTCAGACAACGGAACAATGCTCTTCTCCAGACTGAGGACTTGACCACCATCAAAACTTTAAGGGTGATGGACCTGATTACATCGTCTTTCTAGTATCATCTGCTTCTATCAACTTCTCTGTACTCGACTGAAGAAGCCTACTGTGTAGGCGAAACGTTTCGAAATAAAGATGCCTAACTGTTTCATATGTGTCCTTACCTAACAATCTGTCGGTATTTTATACCATTTGTAATGTTCATTCTGTCAGACACTGCAACACAAGTGTATCTTGGTACAGACCAACAACTTTGACACCCTACTAGTGAAACGGCTGGGGTTTCACAGAGGGACCTGCCCCTCCCAATCAACCTACGTCCACCTCCGGCACTATATAAGGCCCCATTCTGTTCACTTCAACTTCATATTGTTTCAGACAAACGAACAATGCTCCTTCTCCAGACTGAGGGCTGACCACCTCAAAACTTTAATTGTGTGGACTGATTACATCGTCTTCTAGTATCATCTGCTTCTATCAACTTTTTCTGTACTCGACTGAAGAAGCCTACTGTGAAGGCGAAACGTTTCAGAAATAAAGATAACTAACTGTTACCATATGTGTCTTACCTAACAATCTGTCGGTATATTAAATACCATTTTAATGTTCATTCTGTCATACACTGCAACACAAGGGTATCTTGTACAGACCATCAACTTTGACAACCTCTACTAGTGAGAACGGCTGGGTTTGAGAGGGACCTGCCCTCCAAAACAACTACGTCTCACCTCCTGGCACTAATATATGGCCCCATTCTGTCACTTAAAACGTCATTGTTACAGAACAACGGAACAATGCTCTACTTCCAGATCTGAGGGACTGACTTCACCTCAAAACTTTAAGGGTGATGGACTGATTACACGCCTTCTAGTATCTCTGCTTCCTATCAACTTTTCTGTACTCGACTTGAAGAAGCCTCGGTGTAGGCGAAAAGTTTCGAAATAAAGATACCTAACACTGTTGCATATTGTGTCTTGCCTAACAATCTGTCGGTATTTTATACCATTTTAATGTTCATTCTGTCAGACACTGGCAACACAAGGGTATCTTGGTACAGACCATCAACTTTGACAACCTCTCTAGTGAGAACGGCTTGGGTTTGAGAGGGACCTGCCCTCTACCAAATCAACCTACGTCTCACCTCCTGGCAACTATATAAGCCGCCATTCTGATCACTTCAACTTCATATTGTTTCAGACAAACGAACAATGCTCTTCTCCAGACTGATGGGACTTGACCACCTCAAAACTTAAGTGTGATGGACTGATTACCAATCGTCTTCTAGTAACTTCTGCCTTCTATCAACCTTTTCTGTACTCGACTGAAGAAGCCTACTGTGTAGGCGAATCGTTTCGAAATAAAGATACCTAACTGTTGCATATGTGTCTTACGCTAACAATCTGTCGGTAATTTTTATACCATTTTTAATGTTCATGGTCTGTCCAGACGACTGCAACACCAAGGGTATCTGGTAGCAGCCCCTCAACTTTGACAACCTCTACTAGTGAAACGGCTGGGTTTTAGAGGGAACCTGCCCTCCAAATCAACCTAGCGTCTCACCTCTCTGGCACTATACTAAGGCCCCATTCTGGTCATCTTCAACTTCATATTTTTCAGTCAACGGAACAATGCTCTTCTCCAGAATGAGGACTGACCACCTCAAAACTTTTAAGGGTGATGGACTGATTACATCGTCTTCTAGTATCTTCTGCTTCATCAACTTTTCTGGTACTCTACTGACGAAGCCTACTGTGTATGCGTAAACGTTTTCGAAATAAAGATACCTAACTGTATGCATATGTGTCTTGCCTAACAATCCTGGTCGGTATTTTATACCATTTTAATTTCATTCTGTCAGACACTGCAACACAAGGGTATCTTGGTACAGACCATAAACTTTGACAACCTCTACTAGTGAGAACGGCTGGGTTTGAGAGGGACCTGCCCTCCCAAATCAACCTACGGTCCTCACCTCCTGGCACTATATAAGGCCCCATTCTGTCACTTCACTTCATATATGTTTCAGACAACCGGAACAATGCTCCTTCTCCAGACTGAGGGACTGACCACCTCAAAACTTTACGGTGATGACTGATTACATCGTCTCTAGTATCTTCTGCTACTATCAACTTTTTCTGTACTCGACAGAAAAGCTACTGTGTAGGCGAAACGTTTCGAAATAAAAGATACCTAACTGTTGCATATGTGTTCATACCTAACAATCTGTCGGTATTTTTTATACCATTTAAATGTTCATTCCTGTCAGACACTGCAACACAAGGGTATCTGGTAAAGACCATGCAACTTTGACAACCTCTACTAGTAGAAACGCTGGTTTTGAGAGGGACCTGCCCTCCCAAATCAACCTACGTCTCACCTCCTGGCACTATATAAGGCCCCATACTGTCCAACTTCAACTTCATATTGTTTCAGACAACGGAAAAATGCTCCCTTCTCCAGACTGAGGGATGACCACCTCCCAAGGACTTTAAGGGTGATGGACTTGATTTACATCGTCTTCTAGTATCTTCTTCTGCTTCTAATCAACCTTTTCTGTACACGACTGAAGAAGCCTACTGTGTAGGCTGAAAACGTTTCGAAATAAAGATTCCTAACTGTGCATATGTGTCTTACCTAACAATCTGTCGGTATTTTATACCATTTTAATGATCATTCTGTCAGACACTGCAACACAAGGGTTCCTGGTACAGACCATCAACTTTGACAACCTCTACTAGTGGGGAAAAAACCCGGGTTGAGAGGGACCTCCCTCCCAAAGCAACCTACGTCTCACCCCCTGGCACTTTTAAAGGCCCATTCTGTCACTTCAACTTCATATTTTTCAGACAACGGAACAATGCTCTTCTCCAGACTAGGGACTGACCACCTCAAAACTTTTAAAGGGGGATGGATGATTACATGTCTTCAAGTATCTTCTGCTTCATCAACTTTTCTGTACTCGACTGAAGAACCTACTGTGTAGGCGAAACGTTTCGAAAAAAATACCTAACTGTTGCATATGTGTCTTACCTAACAATCTGTCGGTATTTTATACCAAATTTAATGTTCATTCTGTCAGACACTGCAACACAAGGGTATCTTGGTACAGACCATCAACTTTGACAACCTCTACTAGTGAGAACGGCTGGGTTTGAGAGGGAACCGGGCCCCCCCCCAAAGCAACCTACGTCTCACCTCCTGGGACATATAAGGCCCCATTCTGTCACTTCAACTTCATATTGTTTTTAGACAAAAAGGAACAATGCTCTTCTCCAGACTGAGGGACTGACCACCTCAAAACTTTAAGGGTGATGGACTGATTACATCGTCTTCAAGTATCTTCTGCTTCTATCAACTTTTCTGTACTCGACTGAAGAAGCCTACTGTGTAGGCGAAACGTTTCGAAAAAAAAGATACCTAACTGTTGCATATGTGTCTTACCTAACAATCTGTCGGTATTTTATACCATTTTAATGTTCATTTCTGTCAGACACTGCAAACAAATCGTATCTTGGTACAGACCATCAACTTTGACAACCTCTACTAGTGAGAACGGCTGTGTTTGAGAGGGACCTGCCCTCCCAAAGCAACCTATGTCTCACCTCCTGGCACTATATTAGGCCCCATTCTGTCACTTCAACTTCATATTGTTTCAGACAACGGAACAATGCTCTTCTCCAGACTGAGGGACTGACCACCTCAAAACTTTAAGGGTGATGGACTGATTACATCGTCTTCAAGTATCTTCTGCTTTTATCAACTTTTCTGTACTCGACTGAAGAAGCCTACTGTGTAAGCGAAACGTTTCGAAATAAAGATACCTAACTGTTGCATATGTGTCTTACCTAACAATCTGTCGGTATTTTATTCCATTTTAATGTTCAATCGTCAGGCTTATTGGACGGTAATCTGGAGGAATGGACTTATCCCCTGATTTAAATATAGGAACCACATTAGCAATCTTCCAAAACTCTAGTACAACAACAGTAAGGATGGACACATAAATATACTCGCTAATGGCTGACTAAGTTCCATCTTGCATTCCTTAAGTACCCTGGAAAACAACTCATCGGTCCCCAGAGGACTCATTTTGCTTCAGTTGGCCTATCTGTTTGATAACCTTGTCTCTCGCGACAGTAAAGTTAGTTAATTTGAAATCATCAGTAAATGCTTAATTGTTAATTACTGGAATCTCATTTACATCTTCCTGTGTAAAAACTGACAAAAAACAATCATTAAATAGGGAACACATTTCCAGTTCGTTATCCGTCAGCTGTCTATTTCCAGTTTTCAGAGGTTCTACTTTTTCCTTCACCTTCGTCCTATACACTTGAAAGAAGCCTTTGGATTGGTCTTTGATTCATTAGCAAGTCTAATTTCATAGTCACGTTTAGCCTTTCTAATCCTCATCTTCTCTTCAATTTTAAGCTGAACATATTGGTCAGTAAGGTTAACCTGTCCTCTCTTGATGCACCTATAAATTCTTCTTTGCTCTCCTAATAGATGCTTTAGCCTCCTGTTAACCCATTTGGGGTCGTTTTTAGACTTAATTTGTTTCGGGGAATTATAAAACTCTGAGCAGTTGTACATTTTTAAGAAAAATCATAAGCACAGATCCCTTCGTAATCATAAGCATGATCATCGTCAATACAATCATTAGCTTAGATAACCCCAATCGAGATTAGATAGTATTCCCTAAATCCATTATAATGACAGAAACGAATAACAAAGACTTTACCGTAAATTTTCAAGATTTTTGTAATCGCAGTTAATGCTGAAAGTGATGGATTGGGGTCACTTGTGTCAAGCTTTTCAGCGATCTCCAGATTATACACGAGTGATTCCTTATTTGACAAAACTAGGTTTTAGCAAATTATTACCCCTGTAGGCTCTGTTACACACTGCTTCATAAAACAGTCTCGAACTGTTTTTCCATAAAGTCACTGGACTCCAGATTAAACCGGTCAAAGAAGTACAGTCAATCTTTACTAAAGTTAAAATCCCCTACTATCACTAACGTTAAAGTTTGTAGAAGCCCTAACAATTTCGTCCCAAAGAAGTCTCCCCCTAACATGATCCAAGCCTGGAGGTCAGTAAAATTAAAATAGAATTAGTTTTCTTGACCTTCTAAAAAACCCTTACCCAAATGGGATTTTTTTTTATTACCCATTTATTTTTATCCCTCTTTTTTATGCAAAAATTAATTTTTCCGTGTAAAAAATGCAACTCCCCCCCTTTTCCTTTAAAATTTTTTCCCCCCTTTAAAAACAACTTAAAACCCTTGAATTTTTTACTCGCGGGCCCATACCCCCAACCTTAAATCATCCCACATTTAAATCTTTGAAAATGGAAAATTCCCTTTTCCCCAACCCCAAAATTTTTAAACAAAACAAATTTCATTCGTTTTTTTCTTGCACTTCGACTTTTAAACAAAAATACAGTTATAAGTTTTTCCCTTTTCCCCACTTTTTTTCCTTTTCCCCTTTTGCTTTTACACAATTTCTGAAATTTAAATATTCCCCAAAGCATCACTTCAGGGACGCTGTCACCCAAGCTTCACAATATCAAAGCTAAGTCAATATCCCAAAATATTTTTTTTCTTTTTAAAACCCCATCCCTTTTTAATTTAACCCTAGTTTAAAGCCCCTAACACCCCAAAATCAACTGAGTTAGCAAAAGCCCCACCTCCCCGGGGTTAAAATTTTAAAACCCCCGCCCCCTGGCTTCCCAGCCATTTGGGCCAAAAGGGAATTTTGGTCCCGGTGTCAATGAATTGTACTGAAATTATCCATCCCCAGTTTTTTTGGGGGAGCCAAAAATTTTAATCCAAGTGCCCGGGAAAAACCTTTCCCTTTTTTCCAAACCCCTTCCTGCAAAATGCCACATAAACGGGGCTTCCCCCTTTTTCCTTTTTTTCCTTTTATTGCTGTCCAGCATGAGGCAGATAATAGGATTGACCCCTTTAAACCAATTAAAGATTTTAAACCCGGGTAGCAGTATCCCCATCCAAAACCCCCAGGGAAAGCAAACCCGCCATCCCCTACCTTACCCTTAAACAAAAGGGCCCCAAACCCATGTCCCTTTCCCTTGGTTTTTCCCCAAAACAACAACGTTTTTCCCTTTCCATTCGTTTTAAATTGATCTTTCAACTTCGTTCCTTTTGCTATCCGGCCAATGCCCAGGTTTCCTTCTCGCCCGGGGGCCTCACAACAGGAGGACACTTCAAATCCTCTTTTTTTCCCTTTCCGTCAAATTCGCCTCTTTTCCTTCTTCCTCCCCCCCAATTTTTTTTAAGTGCGGGAAAAGGGGCCCTCAATGGAGGGAAATCTTTTTTTAAAGCCCAAAAGGGGAGTACACTAGGAAAACACCTAAAAAAAGCTAATACAGGTCACCCCTGAGCAAAAGTAAAAGTCACATATAAAGAAATTTTACAGGTCACCAAAAAAGGGCCCAAAGTACAGGTCACCATGCGCTAAGTACAGGTCCCCAAAATTTAGTACAGGCCACCACGGGATACGGTCGTGATGATCTTTTAAACGGGCATTATTTTTTGCACCAAACAATTGGGGAACTTAAAAAATGCTTTTTTTTTATCATTTTAAATTAATGACATCCCACAGTATTCCAAAAATATACATTGTTTAAATGGAGGAATAGTTGGTTAAAATGGAGAGTTAAAAGATCCGGAAAAAGGGGAGGGGATATTTTGAGGCTTTTTTAAATTTTTGGGGAAGTGAAGCTGTGATTACGTGTACTGGGGCGGGAGGAAAACATCTTATAGAAGCGGGGAAGAACCATTTTGTGAATGTGAGGGAAGTGTTTGAGATGTTAGTGAATAAAAAGGGGGAAAGCAGGGCCAGATGGGTAAGGAGAGAAACTTAAAAACCCGGGGTTTTTGGGTTTTCCGGGAAAGGGGTTACCCCCTTTTATTTAATAAATACATAGAAGAGGGTAAGGTTTCTGGGGTTTTCCCAGAGAGCATGCATATTTCCCTTTTGAAAAAAGGCAAAGGGAGCAAAAAAGGTGTAAAAAAATTTTAGGGAAATTTAAATCTCTTGAGTTTATCTGGTTAAAAAGGGTTTTTTAAAGTTTTTTATAAAAAAAAATTATTAATAAAAGGGGGAGAGGGTAGCAAGATGAAAAGGAGGGGTCAAAAAAGAGGGGGGTTTGACCCCCATGTTTTTCAAAAGGGAAAATTTTAAGTGAACAGTGTTTTTCATAAAGTAAAAGAGGTTTTTTTTGGCATTTATAGTTTTGGAAAAGTTTTATGAGGGAATGTGGGAGATGTCCCCAAAAATGGAATAGAAGCAAAGGGTTCTGAAAGAAGTGAAGAGTTTTTTCAGGATATGGGGTTTTCCCCCGTTAAATATTATGAGGGGGGGGATTTTTTTCAGTTAACGTGGCCTTTGACAAGGTTTTGTGGGGTGGGCACCTTTATTGTTCTTAAAATTTTTATTGATGGGGGTTTTTAAGGGGTAGTGAATGCTTGGAATTTTTGGCAAGAAAAATTCCGGTTAAAAATTTAAAAAACCTAACACAAAGTGGAGTTATTTAAAAGCCTTAATCTTTGCTGATAAAAACTGTGATTTTGGAGATTTTGAAGTTTTCAGAGGTTTTATGGATGAGTTTGGTAGGATAAGGAAAGAAGGGAAAACAAAAACCCCGGAAAAGAGTAAGGGGGTTTTAGGATTAAAAAAAAAATTAGATAACGGAAAACTGGATGTCAAAAAAAAAAATTTTTTGGGGCAGTGAGTTTGGAGGGGGTGAAATTTTTTTTATATATTGGGGGGGTAAAGGGGAAATTGTAAAGATTGGGGCTATGAAATATTTGGGGAATATAGAATTAATTTAGGGAAAAAAAGGGGAGTAGTGCCGGGATTTTTGGGGACGAGAAAAATTTTTCCCTGGGAAAGGGGAAGAGGGGAATGTAAAGAGAGCACAGTTTTTTTCCCAGCGCTTTTTTTATGGGGGGTGAAGCATGGGGGAATGTTTTTGCAACAAGGGAAATTTTGGGGGCAGTGGAGATGTCGTTTCGGAGGGGGAATATGTGGGGGGGATTTTAAAAAGCACAGAATCCATTGTTTTGGGGAAATTTGGAGGAGGGGCGGGGTTACTAAAAGTACTATCCAAAGGGCGAGGAGGGGTTTTTGAGATGGTTCGGGGAAATTTTTAGAGTAAAAGGAACAAATTTGAATGTCTTGGAGAGCGTAAAAAATCTTTGTGAAGGGGCGGAGGGGGTTTTTGGAGGTTTTTGTGGGGGGAGCTTGAACTTCCCAAAAGCAAAGCCCAAGCGGGTTGGGCAGGGGGGATGGAACAAATGGTTTTTAGGGGTTTTACGTGGGTGTTGGAGTGTGAGCAAAAGGGAAATTTTTGAAGGGGTAAGGTAAACCGGGGAAAGGCCGGGCTCGAGTTCCCGCAGATGGGAAAAATACAGTGCCAGCCCCTCTGAAGGAGGGGTGTTAATGTTACAGTTACTGGTTGGGCAATACCCGAAACCAAAACGGCTGTGGTTTTTTTCAGCTTTCCCTCAGCCCGCAGTAAATCCTAGTTGGGTCAGAACCCCGATCCAAACCCTGAGGCCTCGTCTTAGAAACCCCGCTGCAGGGGCGTTTAAATCCCCCAAAAACCCCCTCCAGGTTAAAATTTCCCGGTAGCGTAAGGGGCGTCCTGGCAAACTGTGATGGAGGAATGATTAAAAATTTTTTTTTTCTTTTCTGGCCCCCCTTTTTTGGTTTGGGGGGCGGCCACTTACGCACTTCGATGTACACATTCATTCTACGTCTCTCCCCCTAGAGTAAATTTAAGGCTTTAAGTCTATCTTCACACTTGGGTTTAAATTTCCCTTTCACAGTAAAACTTTTTTGTCATTCTTCTCTATGTTTTTCGGGAAAGGGGTCCACATCCATCCTGAGTAAGGGGGACCAAACCCGAGCGGTATTTAAACCAAATGAAAGGGCCCCATTAGTGTGGAAAAGAGCAGGGAAAAAAACTTTTGGACTTTTAAATTTATTCTTCATGAATAAATTTCCCGTTTAAACTGTTAGCCTTGTTGTGCACACTTTGGCATTGTTTCCCTTTGGGTTTAGAATTTTGCTTACCCGACTCCCAAATTCTTTTTTACAATCTGCATGTCAAACTCTTCTTTTACCCATTTTTTAGCTTCGAGGGTTATTTTCAATTTCCAAGGAAAGTACCTTACATTTTCCACACTGAACCTTTATCTGCCATTTTTCAGCCAAACTTTTAATTTTTCCAAAAACCCCCTGGGTTCATGGTTTCCCCACAGAATGAATTTTATGGCTATCTTGTATTATCCCGGCAAATTTGCCATTTTCATTTTTTTTTAAAACCCTTCATTTAAAGGGCATTAAAGTAAAATTTTTAAGAGAGGGCCCAAAAAAAATTCCTTGGGAAAGCCACTTTGTGACTAAACCCCATTCAGTTTTGGGGCCCCATTAAAAAGGGAAAATCTCTACTTTTCTTTTTTGGTAAGGGGGTGCCCTAACCAAGCTTGAAATTTAAACCCCCTATAAACCCCTGAAACTGCCCCTTTTCTAAAAGCCTCTTGTGAGGTAACCTATCGAAGGGTCCCCTTTAAAAACCAAAAACCAATTTTATACCTTTTTATCTCGGGCAAATGCCCCAAACGTTATTTTTGAAGAACGTTTAGTAAAAAATTTTTATGCAGGGAAAGACCTTTTCGTTTACCCATTTTTGAGATTCTAATCAAATATTTCTCTTTTAAGGTGACTTTTTTAACAATGTCATTAAAATTGATCCTAAAAAAATTTGCCCATGTAAACCCTCAGGCTTATTGGACGTAATTGAAGGGGAAATTTTCTTAACCCCTGTTTTTAAAAATAGGAACCACATTAAACAATTTTTCCCCAATCTAGTCAACAAAAAGTAAGGGGTGGGCACATAAATATACTCGGGTAATGGGTGACTAAGTTCCATCCCTTTCATTCCTTAAGTACCCCGGGAAAAAAACTCATCCCCGGCCCCCGGGGACTTAATTTTTCTTTCAGTTTGGCCAAACTGGGTTTTTATAACCTTGTCCCTCGCGACAGTAAAATTAGTTAATTTGAAATTCATTTGGAAAAAGCTTAATTGTCCCAAATTTCTGGAATCTCATTTACACCTTCCTGTGTAAAAACTGACAAAAAAATTTTAAAATTTGGGGAACACATTTCAGTTCGTTTTTCCGTCAGTGTCCATTTTCCATTTTTCAGAGGCCCTACTTTTCCTTCACCTTCGCCCCTTTGATTTGAAAGAACCCCTTTTGGATTGGTTTTTGATTCATTGCAACTCAAAATTTCATAGTCACTTTAGCCTTTCTAATCCTCCTTTTCTTTTCTCTTTAAAGCTGAATTTTTTGGTCAGTAAGGTTCCCTGTCCTCTCTTGATGCCCTATAAATTCTTCTTTGCTCTCCAAATAGATCTTTACCCCCTGTTCCCTTTTTGGGGCGTTATTATTAGATTTAATTTTTGTTTGGGGGAATGTATAACTTAGATTTTGAAATTTTTTTTTAAGAAAATCAAAAGCACAGATCCCTTCGTAATCATAAGCTCATATCGAATTAATAAATAGCTAGTAACCCAAATAAGTTTAGATGGGGTTTTCCCTAAATCCTTAAATCGCAGAAAAAAAAATAGGACTTTTCCCCTATTTCTTTTTTTTTGTAATCCAGTTAATGCTAAAGTGGGGATTTGGGATCACTTGGCCAAGCTTTTCAGTGATTTTTGATTTTCGGTGTTTTTAAAATTTGAAAAGGGACATCTGCAAATTATTACCCGGTAGGTCTGTTACCACTCTTCATAAAACATTCTGAACTGTTTCCAAAAAGTCACTGGACTCCAGATTACCGGTCAAAAAGTTCAGTAAATTTTGAAAAGTTAAAATCCCTTCACTACGTTTTTTTTGAGAAGCCCAAAAATTTTCGTCCAAAAGAAGTCCCCAAACATGACCCAACCCTGGAGGTAAGTTTTTTACACCTAAATTAGTTTTTCGGGACCTTTCTAAAAAACTTTCCCCAAATAGATTCTGTTTTTAGTCCATCATTTTATAATCTTTTTTTTTTTTTCAAAAATTTATTTTTTTTTGAATTTATTTCAACTCCTCCCCTTTCTTTATTATCCACAGTAACAACTTAAAAACCCTTTAAAATGCACTCACAGTCATATTCCGACTCTTTAAATCATTTCCCCGTTTTCAGTTTTGCAATGAATCAAAGTTCCCAACAAGTACCAAAGTAATTTATTCTTTATTTTTGCACTTCGAGTTAAATAAAATACAGTTTAAGTTTTTTTTTTTCCCATTTTTCCCCATTACCTTTGCTTTTTCACAAATTTTTGAATTATCATTACCCCCGCATCACTTCACAACTGCTGTATCGCTCATAATATCAAAGCCTAAACAAAATATCCATGACATTATTTTTTCATTTTTTAAAAACCCAAAACCCCTAACAAACCTTTTAAAATCCTAACAGCCCACTCAACTGGTTTGCAAGAAAACCCCACCGCCGGGGGAATGAACCCCATCCCTGGATAATGCATTTGGGCCCTAGAAGTTGTCCCGTTGTCAATGAATGGGACTGCATTATCCTTTCAGTGTTTGTGAGCCAACAAATTTAACACCAATTGCTCTGGACAACCATTTATTCCAATACCCCCTTTCCGCAAAATGCGAAAATAACAGGGTTTCCCCCCCTTTCCCTTTTTTCGTTTATTGCTGTCCAGCACTGAGGGATAATAGGATTTACCCATTATCGTTAGATGTTAAATAGCAACAATACCTCCATCCCAGCCCCAGGAAAAAAAACCCTCCATCTCCACTTTACCTCAACCAGAAGGGCCCTACAGTTTCTACAGCAGTTTTCTTTCTTCCTCTTTCTCCCCTCCCTTCGTTTTTTGATCTTTTAATTGTTCCCTGCATCCGGCCCCTTCCAGGTTTCCTTCTTTACCTAAGGACCCCAACAGGAGGACTCTTCGAATCTCTTGTTTTCCTCCGTCAATCGCCGTTTCTCCAT
>NC_069433.1:41749502-41785460 GCF_026875155.1 Cherax quadricarinatus | reverse complement strand
TTTTTTTGAAAAACGCACAAAAAACAATCATTAAATAGGGAACACATTTCCAGTTCGTTATCCGTCAGCTGTCTATTTCCAGTTTTCAGAGGTTCTACTTTTTCCTTCACCTTCGTCCTATACACTTGAAAGAAGCTCTTTGGATTGGTCTTTGATTCATTAGCAAGTCTAATTTCATAGTCACGTTTAGCCTTTCTAATCCTCATCTTCTCTTCACTTTTAAGCTGAACATACTGGTCAGTAAGGTTAACCTGTCCTCTCTTGATGCACCTATAAATTCTTCTTTGCTCTCCTAATAGATGCTTTAGCCTCCTGTTAACCCATTTGGGATCGTTATTATTAGACTTAATTTGTCTCGGGGAATGTATATACTCTGAGCATGTTGTACATTTTTAAGAAAAAATCATAAGCACAGATCCGTTCGTAATCATAAGCATCATCATCGTCAATATAATCATTAGCTAGATAACCCCAATCGAGATTAGATATGTATTCCCTAAATCCATTATAATCGACAGAACGAATATCAAAGACTTTTACCGTATTATCATGATTTTTGTAATCGCAGTTAATGCTGAAAGTGATGGATTTGGGATCACTTGTGTCAAGCTTTTCAGCGATCTCCAGATTATACACGAGTGATTCCTTATTTGACAAGACTAGGTCTAGCAAATTATTACCCCTGGTAGGCTCTGTTACACACTGCTTCATAAAACAGTCTCGAACTGTTTCCATAAAGTCACTGGACTCCAGATTACCGGTCAAAGAAGTACAGTCAATCTGACTAAAGTTAAAATCCCCTACTATCACTACGTTATTGTTTGTAGAAGCCCTAACAATTTCGTCCCAAAGAAGTCTCCCCCTAACATGATCCAAGCCTGGAGGTCAGTATATTACACCTAGAATTAGTTTTTCTTGACCTTCTACAAACTCTACCCAAATAGATTCTGTTATTAGTCCATCTATTTTTATACCTCTTTTTATGCAAAAATTAATATTTTCTCGTGTATATAATGCAACTCCTCCCCTTCTCATTATATCTATCCACATGTAACAACTTAAACCCTTGAATATTGCACTCAGCAGTCATATCCCGACTCTTTAAATCATACAACATTTCAGTCATTGCAATGACATTCAAGTTCCAAGCACAAGCTACAAAACGTAATTCATTCGTTTTATTTCTTGCACTTCGACTGTTAACATAAAATACAGTTATAAGTTTTTCCTTTTCCACATTTTTTCCTATTCACCTTTGCTTTTACACAATTTCTGCAATTATCATTACCCAGCATCACTTCACGACTGCTGTCATCAAGCTTCACAATATCAAAGCCTAAGTCAATATACCCATAAATATTATTTTTCATTTCTAAACCCATACCTTTAACTAATCCTCGTTTAAAGTCCTAACAGCCCAATCAACTGAGTTAGCAAGAAAGCCCACACCTGCCCCGGATAAGTTAAACCCGTCCCTGGCATACATGCCATTTCGGCCATAGACGTGGTCCCAGTTGTCAATGAATGGTACTGCAATATCCATACAGTGTTTGTCGAGCCAACAATTAATACCAATTGCTCTGGACAACCATTCATTTCCAATACCCCTTCCTAGCAAAATGCCACATAAACAGGGCTTCCCCCTTCTTCCTTATTTCGTTTATTGCTGTCCAGCACTTAGGCAGATAATAGGATTGATCCCATTACCAATCATGATTATCAAGCTGGCAAGCAGAATCCTCCATCCTAACCCCAGGAAAGCAAACCCACCGTCTCCTACTCTTACCCTTCAAGCAGAAGGCCCTGTCCATGTACCTAACCTGGCTATTCCCAACAACAACGTTTTTACCTTCCATTCGTTTTCTTGATCTTCAACTTCGTTCCATGGTATCCGGCCAATGCCCAGGATTCCTTCTCGACCTGAGGACTCACAACAGGAGGACTACTTCGAATCCTCTTGTTTTCCTCCGTCAATCGCCGTATTTCCATCTTCGCTCCCCTCAATTTCTTTTTAAGCTGCTGGTAAAGATGCTCAATGGAGGGCATCTTGGTTCAGTCCACAGAGAGTACACTAGACACATCCTCACTAAGCTAAGTACAGATCACCACTGAGCTAAGTACACATCACATATGAGCTAGGTACAGGTCACCACTGCGCTAAGAACAGGTCACCACTAATTAGTACAGGCCACCACTGAGTACAGGTCGCTGATGATCATTTACGAGCATTATGTTGCACCAAACAGAATTTGAACTTCTAAATGCTTTTATTTTATCAATGTTTATTAATGACATGCACAGTATTCCTTAATATACATTGATAAATAGGAGAGAATAGTTGTTAGATGGAGAGTTAGAGATACTGGGAAAATGGAGGGGATATTTTGAGGCATTGTTAAATGTTGATGAGGATAGTGAAGCTGTGATTTCGTGTACTGAGCAGGGAGGAATAACATCTTATAGAAGCGAAGAAGAGCCAGTTGTGGGTGTGAGGGAAGTGTTTGAGATAGTTAGTACAATGAAAGGGGGAAAAGCAGCTGGGACAGATGGGGTAAGGAGAGAAACGTTAAAAGCAGGAGGGAATATGGTTCTGGAATGGTTAGTCCTTTTATTTAATAAATACATAGAAGAGGGTAAGGTTTCTAGGGATTGTCAGAGAGCATGCATAGTTCCTTTGTATAAAGGCAAAGGGAGCAATAGAGAGTGTAAAAAATATAGGGGAATAAGTCTGTTGAGTTTATCTGGTAAGTGTATGGTACAGTTATTATAAAAAAAAATTATGAATAAAATGGAGAGCAGGATAGCAGATGAACAAGGAGGCTTCAAGAAAGTAGGGGGTGTAGACCACATGTTTACAGTGAAACATATAAGTGAACAGTGTTTACATAACGTAAAAGAGGTTTTTATGGCATTTATGGATTAGGAAAAGTTGTATGAGGGAATGTGGCAGATGTTGCAAACGAATGGAATAGAAGCTAGGTTGACGAAAGAAGTGAAGAGTTTTACGAGGATAGTGAGTTTCACGTTAGAGTATGTATGAGAGAGGGAGATTATTTTTCAGTTAACGTAGGCCTTAGACAAGGATGTGTGATGTCAACATGATTGTTCGATATTTTTATAGATGGGGTTGTAAGAGAAGTGAATGCTTGGATGTTGGCAAGAAACATTCGGTTAAAAAATAAAGAACCTAACACAAAGTGGGAGTTATCACAGTTACTCTTTGCTGATAACACTGTGATTTTGGGAGATTGTGAAGAGAAGTTGCAGAGGTTGGTGGATGAGTTTGGTAGGATATGTGAAAGAAGGAAAGCAAATATTGGAAAGAGTAGGGTGTTGAGGATAATAAAAAATTAGATAACGAAAGACTGGATGTCAGATTGGAAGCAGTGATCATGGAGGAGGTGAATGTTTTCAGATATTTGGGAGTAGACGTGTCAGAAGATTGGTCTATGAAATATTTGGTGAATCATAGAATTAATGAGGGAAAAAAGGTGAGCAGTGCACTGAGTAGTCTGTGGAGACAAAGAAATTTATCCATGGAAGCAAAGAGGGGAATGCATGAGAGCACAGTTATACCAGCGCTCTTATATGGGTGTGAAGCATGGGTGATGAATATTGCAACAAGGAGAAAGTTGGAGGCAGTGGAGATGTCGTGTCTGAGGGTAATATGTGGTGTGAATATAATATACAGAATCCATAGTTTGGAAATTAGGAGGAGGTGCGGGGTTACTAAAAGTACTATCCAGAAGGCTGAGGAGGGGTTATTGAGATGGTTCGGACATATAGAGAGTATGGAACAAATAGAATGTCTTGGAGAGCGTATAAATCTTTAGTGAAGGATCGCAGGGTAGGAAGGGTTGGAGGGAGGGGGTAAAGGAGGTTTTGTGTGGGAAGAACTTGAACTTCCAACAAGCATGCACAAGCGTGTTAGACAGGAGTGACTGGAGACAAATGGTTTCTAGGATTTGACGTGGTGTTGCAGTTCTAGCAAGGTAACATTTATGAAGGGATCCAGGTAAACCAGCAGGCTGGAATCGAGTACTGCAGATGGGAAGTACTGTGCCAGCACTCTGAAGGAGGGGTGTTAATGTTGCAGTTACTGGTTGGTCAATACCTGACCAACACGGCTGTGGTTTGTATGTCAGCTTCCGTGCAGCCAGCAGTAACAGCCTAGATGATCAGTCCCTGATCCACCATGAGGCCTGGTCTTAGACTTCGCTGCGGGGGCGTTGACTCCCAAAACCCTCTCCAGGAAAATTCCAGGTAGTGTAAGTGCATCTCTGGCAAGACAGTGATGGAGGGAATGATGAAAGTTTTTCTTTCTTTTCTGGCCACCCTATCTTGGTGGGAGGCGGCCACTTACGCACTTCGATGATATCTACATTCATTCTATGTCTCTCCATAGAGTGAAGATTTAAGGCTTTAAGTCTATCTTCACACTGGAGATTCCTTACACAGTAAATCATTTTAGTCATTCTTCTCTCTATGTTCTCGAATGAGTCCACATCCATCCTGTAGTAAGGAGACCAAAACTGAGCGGAATAATCCAAATGAGGCCTCATTAGTCATGTATAAAGCTGTAAAATAACTTTTGGACTTCTGTTGTTTATACTTCATGATATAAATCCTAGTAATCTGTTAGCCTTGTTGTGCACACTTAGACATTGATGTCTTGGCTTCAGATTTCTGCTTACCATGACTCCCAAGTTCTTTTCACAATCTGCATGATCAAGCACTACTTCACCTAGTTTATAGCTTCGAGGATTATTTTCATTACCAAAGATTAGTACCTTACACTTATCTACACTGAACTTCATCTGCCATTTTTCAGACCAAGACTTTAATTTGTCCAAATCCTCCTGGAGTTCACTGGTATCCTTTACAGAATGAATCATATGGTCTATCTTTGTATTATCAGCAAATTTGCTCATGTCATTTGTAATCCTTTCATTAAGGTCAATAATGTAAATTGTAAACAAGAAAGGGCCTAAAACTGTTCCTTGTGGAACGCCACTAGTGACTAAAACCCCATTCAGATTTGACCCCATTAATGGAAACTCTACTTTCAGTTGGTAAGCCATGCATCTATCTATGCAAGAACTTTACCTTCATATACCATGAGCTGCCACTTTTCTTAAGAGTCTCTTGTGAGGTACTCCATCGAAGGCTTTACTAAAATCCAAATAAACAATATCATATCTTTTATCTCTGTCTACTGCCTCAAATGTTATATTGAAGAACGTCAGTAAATTTGTCATGCAGGAACGACCTCTCGTGAACCCATTCTGAGATTCTTTAATCAAATTATGCTCTTCAAGGTGACTTCTAACAATGTCATCTATAATTGATCCTAATAATTTGCCTACTGTAAACGTCAGGCTTATTGGACGGTAATCTGGAGGAATGGATTATCCCCTGATTTAAATATAGGAACCACATTAGCAATCTTCCACAACTCTAGTACAACAACAGTAAGGATGGACACATAAATATACTCGTTAATGGCTGACTAAATTCCATCTTGCATTCCTTAAGTACCCTGGAAAACAACTCATCGGGCCCCAGGGGACTTATTTTGCTTCAGTTGGCCTATCTGTTTGATAACCTTGTCCCTCGCGACAGTAAAGTTAGTTAATTTGAAATCATCAGGAAATGCCTAATTGTTAATTACTGGTATCTTATTTACATCTTCCTGTGTAAAAACTGACAAAAAACAACCATTAAATAGGGAACACATTTCCAGTTCGTTTTCCATCACTGTCCATTCCATTTTCAGAGGCCCCTCTTTTTCCTTCACCTTCTCCTATACACTTAAAAGAAGCCCTTTTGGGATTGGTTTTTTGATTTATTAGAAAATCTAATTTCATAGTCCTTTTTAGCCTTTCTAATCCCCCTTTTTTCTCTTTTAAGCTGAACAATTTGGGTCGAAAGGTTAACCTGTCCTCTTTTGATCCCTATAAATTTTTTTGCTCTCCTAATAATGCTTTAGCCTCCTTTAAACCCTTTTGGGGATCGTTATTTATTAAATTAATTTTCCGGGGAATGTATAAACTCTGGGCATGTGGAATTTTTAAGAAAAAAAACTAAAAACCGATCCCTTTGAATCATAACAGATCATCGTCAAAATTTAAACATTACTAGATAAACCCCCAAACGAGATTTGATAGGTATTTCCCAAACCCTTATAATCGACCAACGGGAAATTCAAAGCTTTTACGTATTTTCATGATTTTTGAATCCCGTTAATGCTAAAGTGATGGATTTGGGATCACTTGCGTCAAGCTCTTTAGCGATCTCCAGATTATATACGAGTGTTTCCTTATTTGACAAGACTAGGTCTAGCAAATTATTACCCCAGGTAGGCTCTGTTACACACTGCTTCATAAAACAGTCTCGAACTGTTTCCATAAAGTCACTGGACTCCAGATTACCGGTCAAAGAAGTCCAGTCAATTTGACTAAAGTTAAAATCCCCTACTATCACTACGTTATTGTTGGTAGAAGCCCTAACAATTTCGTCCCAAAGAAGTTTCCCCCTATCATGATCAAAGCCTGGAAGTCAGTATATTACACCTAGAATTAGTTTTCCTTGACCTTCTACAAACTCTACCCAAATAGATTCTGTTATTAGTCCATCTATTTTTATACCTCTTTTTATGCAAAAATTAATATTTTCTCATGTATATAATGCAACTCCTCCCCTTCTCATTATATCTATCCACATGTAACAACTTAAACACTTGAATATTGCACTCAGCAGTCATATCCCGACTCTTTAAATCATACCACATTTCAGTTATTGCAATGACATTCAAGTTCCAAGCACAAGCTACAAAACGTAATTCATTCATTTTATTTCTTGCACTTCGACTGTTAACATAAAACACAGTTATAAGTTTTTCCTTTTCCACATTTTTTCCTATTCACCTTTGCTTTTACACAATTTCTGCAATTATCATTACCCAGCATCACTTCACGACTGCTGTCATCAAGCTTCATAATATCAAAGCCTAAGTCAATATACCCATATATATTATTTTTCATTTCTAAACCCATACCTTTAACTAATCCTAGTTTAAAGTCCTAAAAACCCACTCAACTGAGTTAGCAAGAAAGCCCACACCTCCCCGTGATAAGTCAACCCCATCCCTGGCATACATGTCATTTCGGCCATAGAAGTGGTCCCAGTTGTCAATGAATGGTACTGCATTATCCTTACAGTGTTTGTCGAGCCAACAATTAATACCAATTGTTCTGGACAACCATTCATTTCCAATACCCCTTCCTAGCAAAATGCTGCATATAACAGGGCTTCCCCCTTCTTCCTAATTTCTTTTATTGCTGTATAGCACTGAGGCAGATAATAGGACTGATCCCATTACCAATCATGATTATCAAGCCGGCTAGCAGTATCCTCCATCCTAACCCCAGGAAAGCAAACCCACCATCTCCTACTCTTACCCTTCAAGCAGAAGGCCCTGTCCATGTACCTAACCTGGCTATTCCCAACAACAACGTTTTTACCTTCCATTCGTTTTATTGATCTTCAACTTCGTTCCATGCTATCCGGCCAATGCCCAGGTTTCCTTCTCGACCTGAGGACTCACAACAGGAGGACTACTTCGAATCCTCTTGTTTTCCTCCGTCAATCGCCTCATCTCCATCTTCACTCCCCTCAATTTCTTTTTAAGCTGCTGGTAAAGTTGCTCAATGGAGGGCATCTTGGTTCAGTCCACAGAGAGTACACTAGACACATCCTCACTAAGCTAAGTACAGGTCACCACTGAGCTAAGTACACGTCACATATGAGCTAAGTACAGGTCACCACAAGGCTAAGTACAGGTCACCACTGCGCTAAGTACAGGTCACCACTAATTAGTACAGGCCACCACTGAGTACAGGTCGCTGATGATCATTTACGAGCATTATGTTGCACCAAACAGAATTTGAACTTCAAAATGCTTTTATTTTATCAATGTTTATTAATGACATGCACAGTATTCCTTAATATACATTGATAAATAGGAGAGAATAGTTGTTAGATGGAGAGTTAGAGATACTGGGAAAATGGAGGGGATATTTTGAGGCATTGTTAAATGTTGATGAGGATAGTGAAGCTGTGATTTCGTGTACTGGGCAGGGAGGAATAACATCTTATAGAAGCGAGGAAGAGCCAGTTGTGAATGTGAGGGAAGTGTTTGAGATAGTTAGTAGAATGAAAGGGGGAAAAGCAGCTGGGACAGATGGGGTAAGGAGAGAAACGTTAAAAGCAGGGGGTTATGGTTCTGGAATGGTTAGTCCTTTTATTTAATAAATACATAGAAGAGGGTAAGGTTTCTAGGGATTGTCAGAGAGCATGCATAGTTCCTTTGTATAAAGGCAAAGGGAGCAAAAGAGAGTGTAAAAAATATAAGGAAATAAGTCTCTTGAGTTTATCTGGTAAAGAGTTTGGTACAGTTATTATAAAAAAAAATTATGAATAAAATGGAGAGCAGGATAGCAGATGAACAAGGAGGCGTCAAGAAAGTAGGGGGTGTAGACCACATGTTTACAGTGAAACATATAAGTGACAGTGTTTACATAATGTAAAAGAGGTTTTTATGGCATTTATAGATTAGGAAAAGTTGTATGAGGGAATGTGGCAGATGTCGCAAACAAATGGAATAGAAGCTAGGTTGCTGAAAGAAGTGAAGAGTTTTTGCGAGGATAGTGAGTTTCACGTTAGAATATGTATGAGAGAGGGAGATTATTTTTCAGTTAACGTAGGCCTTAGACAAGGATGTGTGATGTCACCATGATTGTTCGATATTTTTATAGATGGGGTTGTAAGAGTAGTGAATGCTTGGATGTTGGCAAGAAACATTCGGTTAAAAAATAAAGAACCTAACACAAAGTGGGAGTTATGACAGTTACTCTTTGCTGATAACACTGTGATTTTGGGAGATTGTGAAGAGAAGTTGCAGAGGTTGGATGGATGAGTTTGGTAGGATATGTGAAAGAAGGAAAGCAAATACTGGAAAGAGTAGGGTGTTGAGGATAATAAAAAATTAGATAACGAAAGACTGGATGTCAGATTGGAGGCAGTGAGTATGGAGGAGGTGAATGTTTTCATATATTTGGGAGTAGACGTGTCAGAAGATTGGTCTATGAAATATTTGGTGAATCATAGAATTAATGAGGGAAAAAAGGCGAGTAGTGCACTGAGGAGTTTTTGGAGACAGAGAAATTTATCCGTGGAAGCGAAGAGGGGAATGTATGAGAGCACAGTTATCCCAGCGCTTTTATATGGGTGTGAAGCATGGGTGATGAATGTTGCAACAAGGAGAAAGTTGGAGGCAGTGGAGATGTCGTGTCTGAGGGTAATATGTGGTGTGAATATAATGCACAGAATCCATAGTTTGGGAATTAGGAGGAGGTGCGGGCTTACTAAAAGTACTATCCAGAAGGCTGAGGAGGGCTTATTGAGATGGTTCGGAAATATAGAGTATGGAACAAATAGAATGTCTTGGAGAGCGTATAAATCTTTAGTGAAGGATGGCAGGAGGGGGTAAAGGAGGTTTTGTGTGGGAAGAGCTTGAACTTCCAACAAGCATGCACAAGCGTGTTAGACAGGAGTGACTGGAGACAAATGGTTTCTAGGATTTGACGTGCTGTTGGAGTGTGAGCAAGGTAACATTTATGAAGGGATACAGGTAAACCGGCAGGCCGGACTCGAGTCCTGCAGATGGGAAGTACAGTGCCAGCACTCTGAAGGAGGGGTGTTAATGTTACAGTTACTGGTTGGTCAATACCTGACCAATACGGCTGTGGTTTGTATGTCAGCTTCCGTGCAGCCAGCAGTAACAGCCTAGTTGATCAGACCCTGATCCACCATGAGGCCTCGTCTTAGACCTCGCTGCAGGGGCGTTGACTCCCAAAACCCTCTCCAGGTAAATTCCAGGTAGCGTAAGCGCGTCTCTGGCAAGACTAGTGATGGAGGGAATGATAAAAGTTTTTTCTTTCTTTTCTGGCCACCCTATCTTGGTGGAAGGCGGCCACTTACGCACTTCGATGATATCTACATTCATTCTACGTCTCTCCATAGAGTGAAGATTTAAGGCTTTAAGTCTATCTTCACACTGGAGATTCCTTACACAGTAAATCATTTTAGTCATTCTCCTCTCTATGTTCTCGAATGAGTCCACATCCATCCTGTAGTAAGGAGACCAAACCTGAGCGGTATAATCCAAATGAGGCCTCATTAGTGATGTATAGAGCTGTAAAATAACTTTTGGACTTCTGATATTTATTCTTCATGATATAAATCCTAGTAATCTGTTAGCCTTGTTGTGCACACTTAGGCATTGATGTCTTGGCTTTAGATTTCTGCTTACCATGACTCCCAAGTTCTTTTCACAATCTGCATGATCAAGCTCTACTTCACCTAGTTTATAGCTTCGAGGATTATTTTCATTACCAAGGACTAGTACCTTACACTTATCCACACTGAACTTCATCTGCCATTTTTCAGACCAAGACTTTAATTTGTCCAAATCCTCCTGGAGTTCACTGGTATCCTCCACAGAATGAATCATATGGTCTATCTTTGTATTATCAGCAAATTTGCTCATGTCATTTGTAATCCCTTCATTAAGGTCATTAATGTAAATTGTAAAGAGAGGGCCTAAAACTGTTCCTTGTGGAACGCCACTAGTGACTAAACCCCATTCAGATTTGACCCCATTAATGGAAACTCTCTACTTTCTGTTGGTAAGCCATGCATCTATCCATGCTAGAACTTTACCTCCTATACCATGAGCTGCCACTTTTCTTAAGAGCCTCTTGTGAGGTACTCTATCGAAGGCTTTCACTAAAATCCAAATAAACCATATCATACCTTTTATCTCTGTCTACTGCCTCAAACGTTATATTGAAGAACGTCAGTAAATTTTTCATGCAGGAACGACCTCTCGTGAACCCATTCTGAGATTCATTAATCAAATATGCTCTTCAAGGTGACTTCTAACAATGTCATCTATAATTGATCCTAATAATTTGCCTACTGTAAGCGTCAGGCTTATTGGACAGTAATCTGAAGGAATTTACTTATCCCCTGATTTAAATATAGGAACCACATTAGCAATCTTCCACAACTCTAGTACAACAACAGTAAGGATGGACACATAAATATACTCGCTAATGGCTGACTAAGTTCCATCTTGCATTCCTTAAGTACCCTGGAAAACAACTCATCGGGCCACAGGGGACTTAATGTTGCTATTGGGGCCTATCTGTTTGATAACCTTGTCCCCTCGCCGACAGTAAAGTTAGTTAATTTGAATCATCAGGAAATGCATAATTGGGCATTTACTTGAATCTCATTTACACCTTCCTGTGTAAAAACTGATCAAAAAACATCATTAAAATAGGGAACACATTTCCAGTTCGTTATCCGTCAGCAGTCCATTTCCAGTTTTCAGAGGTCCAACTTTATTCCTTCACCTTCGTCCTATGCACTTGAAAGAAGCCACTTTGGATTGGTCCTTTGATTCATTATTAGCAACTCATAATTTCATAGTCACGTTAGCCTTCTAATCTCCATTTCTCTTCTCTTATAAACTGAACACATTGTCAGTAAGGGAGGGTTAACCAGTCCTCTCTTGATGCAACCTAAAAATCTTCTTTGCTCTCCTAATAATGCTCTAGCCTCCCAGTTAACACGCTTTGTTTTATTTTTTTGGGATCGGGGTTATTATTAGACTTAATTTGTTTCGGTGAATGTAAACATACTTCTGAGCATGTTTGTACATTATTAAGATAAAACTCAATAAGCACAGATCCTTCGTAATCATAACATCATCAATCGTCAATATAATACATTAGCTAGATAAACCCTAATAGAGATTAGATAGGTATTCCCTAAATCCATTAAAATCGACAGAACGAAAATCAGAGACTTTTACCGTATTATCATTATTTTTGTAATCCCATTATTGCTAGAATGATGGATTTGGGTCACTTTCAAGCCTCTTCAGTGATCTTTATGATTATATTACGAGTGTTTTTTTTTAAAATTTGAGACAAGACTAGTCTTGCAAATTATAACCCCAGGTAGGCTCTGTTACACACTGCTTCATAAAACATTCTCGAACTGTTTCCATAAAGTCACTGGACTCCAGATTACCGGTCAAAAAAGTTCAGTCAATTTGACTAAAGTTAAAATCCCCTATCACTACGTTATTGTTTGTAGAAGCCCTAACTATTTTCGTCCCAAAAGAATCTTCCCACTAACATGTCCAAAGGCCGAGTTAAGTAATATTACACCTGGAATTAGTTTTTTTGACCTTCTACAAACTCTACCCAAATAGATTCTGTTATTAGTCCATCTATTTTTATAACTCTTTTTTTTTTTTGCAAAAATTAATATTTTCTTGAATATATAATGCAACTCCTCCCCTTCTCATTATATCTATCCACATGTAACCACTTAAACCCTTGAAATAGTGCACTCCAGTCATATATCCGACTCTTTAAATCATTCTAGATTTCAGATATTGCAATGACATCAAAGTTCCCAGCACAAGCTACCAAACGTAATTCATTCATATTATTTCTTGCACTTCGACTGTTAACATAAAATACAGTTATAAGTTTTTTCTTTTCCACATTTTTCCTATTCACCTTTGCTTTTACACAATTTCTGCAATTATCATTACCCAGCATCACTTCACAACTGCTGTCATCAAGCTTCATAATATCAAAGCCTAAGTCAATATATCCATGCACATTATTTTTCATTTTTAAACCAATACCTCTAACTAATCCTAGTTTAAAGTCCTAACAGCCCACTCAACTGAGTTTGCAAGAAAACCCACACCTGCCCGGGATAAGTGAACCCCATCCCTGGCATACATGTCATTTCGGCCATAGAAGTTGTCCCAGTTGTCAATGAATGGTACTGCATTATCCTTACAGTGTTTGTCGAGCCAACAATTAACACCAATTGCTCTGGACAACCATTCATTTCCAATACCCCTTCCTAGCAAAATGCGACATATAACAGGGCTTCCCCCGTCTTCCTTATTTCGTTTATTGCTGTCCAGCACTGAGGCAGATAATAGGATTTATCCCATTATCGTTCATGATTGTCAAGCTAGCAAGCAATATCCTCCATCCCAGCCCCAGGAAAGCAAACCCTCCATCTCCTACTCTTACCCATCAACCAGAAGGCCCTACAGTTTCTACAGCAGTCTCTTTCTTCTTCATCGTTTCTACCTCTCCATTCGTTTTCTTGATCTTCAACTTCGTTCCATGCTATCCGGCCACTTCCCAGGTTTCCTTCTTGACCTAAGGACTCACAACAGGAGGACTACTTCGAATCCTCTTGTTTTCCTCCGTCAATCGCCGTTTCTCCATCTTCACTCCCCTCAATTTCATTTTAAGCTACTGGTAAAGTTGCTCAATGAAGGGCATCTTGGTTCACTAAGTTAAGTACAGGTCACCACTGAGCTAAGTACACGTCACCACTGAGCTAAGTGCAGGTCACCACTGGGCTATGTACAGGTCACCACTGGGCTAAGTACAGGTCACCACTCATTAGTACAGGTCATCACTGAGGACAGGTCACTGCTGATAATTTACTGGCATTATGGTGCACCAAACAGAATTTGAACTTCCAAATGATTTTAGTTTATCAATGTTCATTAATGACATGCACAGTATTCCTTAATATACATTGATAAATAGGAGAGAAGAGTTGTCAGATGGAGAGTTAGAGATACTGGGAAAATGGATGAGGATAGGGAAGCTGTGATTTCGTGTACTGGGCAGGGAGGAATAACATCTTATAGAAGCGAGGGAGAGCCAGTTGTGAGTGTGAGGGAAGTGAGATAGTGGGTAGAATGAAAGGGGGTAAAGCAGCTGGGAGTGATGGGGTAAAGACAGAAACGTTAAAAGCAGGGGGGAATATGGTTCTGGAATGGTTAGTCTTTTTATTTAATAAATGCATGGAAGAGGGTAAGGTTTCTAGGGATTGTCAGAGAGCATGCATAGTTCCTTTGTATAAAGGCAAAGGGAACAATAGAGAGTGTAAAAAATGTAGGGGAATAAGTCTGTTGAGTATATCTGGTAAAGTGTATGGTAGAGTTATTATTGAAAAAATTATGAATAAAATGTTGAGCAAGATAGCAGATGAACAAGGAGGCTTAAAGAAAGTAGGGGGTGTAGACCACATGTTTACAGTGAAACATAAGTGAACAGTATTTACATAATGGTAAAGAGGTTTTTATGGCATTTATGGATTTGGAAAAGTTGTATGAGGGAATGTGGCAGAAGTTGCAAACGAATAGAGTTGAAGCTAGGTTACTGAAAGAAGTGAAGAGTTTTTACGAGGATAGTGAGTTTGAGGTTAGAGTATGTATGAGAGATGGAGATTATTTTCCAGTAAACGTAGGCCTTAGACAAGGATGTGTGATGTCACCATGGTTGTTCAACATATTTATAGACGGAGTTGTAAGAGAAGTGAAAGCTTGGATGTTGGCTAGAAGCATTCGGTTAAAAAATAAAGAACCTAACACAAAGTGGGAGTTATGACAGTTACTCTTTGCTGATAACACTGTGATTTTGGGAGATTGTGAAGTTGCAGAGGTTGATGGATGAGTTTGGTAGGATATGTGAAAGAAGGAAAGTGAATATTGAAAAGAGTATGGTGATGAGCATAAAAAAAATATTAGATAACGAAAGACTGGATATCGGATTGGAGGGAGTGAGTATGGAGGAAGTGAATGTTTTCAGATATTTGGGAGTTGACGTGTCAGAAGAATGGTCTATGAAATATTTGGTGAATCATACAATTAATGAGGGAAAAAAGGTGAGTAGTGCATTGAGGAGTGTGTGGAGACAAAGAAATTTATTCTGTGGAAACAAAGAGGGGAATGTATGAGAGCATAGTTATTCCAGCGCTCTTATATGGGTGTGAAGCATGGGTGATGAATGTTGCAACAAGGAGAAGGTTGGAGGCAGTGGAGATGTCGTGTATGAGGGTAATGTGTGGTGTGAATATAATGCAGAGAATCCAAAGTTTGGAAATTATGAGGAGGTGCGGGGTTACTAAAAGTACTATCCAGAAGGCTGAGGACAGGTTATTGAGATGGTTCGGACATATAGAGAGTATGGAACAAATAGAATGTCTTGGAGAGCGTATAAATCTCTAGTGAAGGATGGCGGGGTAGGAAAGGTTGGAGGAAGGGGTTAAAGGAGGTTTTGTGTGGGAAGGGCTTGAACTTCCAACAAGCATGCACAAGTGTGTTAGACAGGAGTGACTGGAGACAAATGGTTTCTAGGATTTGACGTGCTGTTGGAGTGTGAGCAAGGTAACATTTATGAAGGGATCCAGGTAAACCGGCAGGCTGGACTCGAGTCCTGCAGCTGGGAAGTACAGTGCCTGCACTCTGAAGGAGGGGTGTTAATGTTACAGTTACCTGTTGGTCAGTACCTGACCAACATGGCTGTGGTTCGTACGTCAGTTTTCGTGCGGCCAGCAGTAACAGCCTAGTTGATCAGACCCTGATCCACCATGAGGCCTGGTCTTAGACCTCGCCGTGGGGTCGTTGACCCCCGAAACCCTCTCCAGGTAAACTCCAGGTAGTGTAAGCTTGTCTCTGGCATGACAGTGATGGAGTGAATGATGAATGTTTTTTCTTTCTTTTCTGGCCACCCTGTCTTGGTGGGAGGCGGCCGATGCGTTAATAACAAAAAATCTTTGATATTCATACATCTTGCTCTCACTGAATATCTCGTTAATACGTGAATTCAACTCTAATTAATCTTATCAATCGTAGACATAAGAGTGAGTTATGAGTGGAAATATTTAAACACTTCACGTTAATTGATCAGAATAATGTTATCATCCCAGCCACTCGAAACACTCAAAAATAAGAGTGGTGTTACGACACGATAAATTTCTGTTAACATCGTCCGTAATGTAATTCTTTCGTACTTAAGTATAAGATGCCCGTAAGTGTTAGAATGAATTTTTACAATATTTTTCAAGTTTTCTTCAGCTGTGATAACGGTATCAGCTTGAATTTTTCGAGTAGTTTGTTTATGAGATAGAACGGAGGTTGGAGCGAGTATAAGCAGCATCTATTATTTAGATATCGCTGATTTGTTATCGGCAATTAGCCAATGATCAACATTTATTCTTGTTTTGTGAGTGTTATTACTGTCTCGAGAGTTTGAGTCTAGCTCATTATTAAGCTGCTGGATGATGTGAATCTCCCTACATCCCAGAGTGGTTTAGAGTAACTAATTTCCTTGTAAACTGAGGTAGTGAGTTTCTCTGTTGTAGGTCTTGTAGTAGGTTGGTACAAGTAGTAGGTTGTAGACAGTAACCCAGGAAAGTACTTCCGTTATGCCAAATGCCTGTGAAACGGAAACCTGTAATTTTTTAATACAACAAGGATTACTCATTAACAAGAAAAAAACAGCACACTTGCTTTTTAACTAGGGTCTCAAACACAACACACATGTTATACGCTAATCTAAATTTTTATTCTATATTCTTAAAAAATTCCAATTTTATTTAAAAAGTACAAAATAAATGATTATTGGAAAAATAAGTGTCAGAGGAAAAAGTTTTTGTAATAGTGTTTATAAAACTGGAGAAAGATTAAGCGGGGAGAAGAGAGACAGACAGGAGTAAAAAGGAAAGAGAAGTAAAGAAGCAAGAGAGCAAGAGAGAGAAAGCAAAGGAGAGAGCAAAAAGAGAAAAGAGAAAAGAGAGAAAGAAAAGCGAGCTGCAATAAATTAAAAAACCCTTTACCCTGTAAATAGCTTTCAAAAAGATAGGACCTTAACCTAACCTTGCAAACCCGTAAAGAGAGAGAGGGGGGAAGAAGAGAGAAAAAGAGAGACAAGAGAGAGACCAGAAGAGACAGAGAGAGAGAGGGGAAGGGAAGAAGAGATTGATTCTGGAAATCTGATGTTCAGGAATTTCTGAACCAAGTGAGAGAGAATTGTATAGGGGATCGAATACCTAGGTGGTTATAAAATCATGCATTAATTTTGGGTTTTGTGGGGGGTAAATGATAACGGAAGCTTTGAATGAATTTTTAATGATAGGTTTAGTAACAAAAAAAACATATCTAAGTAACAGTAGTTTTTTGGGAACGATTGATCACAAAATATTTGGGGGGTAGATTTGGGGATGTCATGTTTATATAGGGGCAACACACAGACCATATTTTATTTTCAGCAAGGAATAGGGAAAAGGAAAAAAAGATAAAATAAAAAGACTAAGGATTAAACTAAAGATGGACATTTAAAGTAAGATATAAGAAACTATTGGTAAAAAAATGGGTTAAAAAAAAGGGAAACGAGGTGGAAGGGGTAGGGATAGATTTAAGATGCGTGTTCAACAAATTTGTGAATATGGGAGGTGGGTGTGGGGGAAGGGATGTGACTGGTGGAATGAGGAGGTAAAGAGAGCAGTAACGTAAAAAAGTTTAATACAGAAATTTTTACAAAGTAAAGCCATATAAAAGGGAAAATATATAGAGAAAAAGAGAGTTAAAAACAATAAAGGAATACAAAAGGAGAGATACAAATGAAGAGTGAGTGAAATGCGTCAAAAAATTTACTGAAATGTAAGGTTCATGCACCCCTTCAACCCCAAAGACTATTTGATAATGCTGGTTCCCCAAGGAAAATAGAATAGAAAAATAAAAATAACATAATAAAATAAACTATTTTTTTAAATTTTAGTAAAAGAAAATATTTAAAACATGAAAAAAATCCTCTTAAGAAAAAATAAAAAAATAATCATGACTCGAACAAAGGAGTACACAAGACGTGGGAGAATGGTGTCGTGCCATTTTTCGGGTCACGTAGTTTGATCATGTTGTGTAACGCAGACCCATTGTTGATAATTGGGGGGTGGGGGGGCGGTGACGTGACGGAAAACAAAGACAGTGTCCCCAACGTGAGTAGAGATTCTGAAGAACAGATGACTGTGATCCTCTGAAAACCCCACAAACTTGTAAAGTGTTCAGTGCTACTAAAAACAAACCAGAAACGCTTTTGGGGTTATAACTGGGGGGCTGCTAGAAAGGCGGACAACTGGGGGATGGGTTTTAAGGGAAGGGGGGACCATTAGGAGAAGCAAAGTACGCCCTCTGCTTTTGCAAAGATCTAGGCTACCTTATTTTATCTTGCCTCAGGAAATGACCCCAGGAAAAAAAACCCCACAAAGTTACTCACCAATCTAGAATGACTCACACGATAGGCGTACGCCTTTAAAAAAAAGGGTAAGGATTAAAAGATGACATGACACTAGTAAGTCAAAAGAAGGCAGGAAATAAACGGAGCTAAAACCCAAACAAGAAGAATCTTTTTTTTAAAAACCAAACTTAACCAAAAAACAAAAAATTTTTTGACAATGGAACAATACTTACAGATTTCATGGAGCTGCAATCATACTGACCCCCGGGCGGAGACACTTGTCACCTTACAATTACGGGAACTACCGGTATTTTTTAGCATATGAATATAAAAGTGGGCGCACACACACACACACACACACACCACACTTTGTAGGACCCCAAAGCGCGCATCCCCTTTTTCCGTGCCCCGGGGAAATAAGTGTTTTGGGGCACCTAAGTTTTTCTAAAGGGGTTTGCTAAGTTGTCAGGGTGGGAAACAATCCTAGAAGTGTTTTTAAAAACTGCCTGACCCACAAAATTGGGGAGACCCACAATTTTTGTAAGTGCTAAAAAAATAAAAACGTTGTGGCCAGAGGGGGCAGGCTGTGGAAGGCGATTTTGTAAAGTGTCCCCAAGAAAGATAAAAAAAGTGAAACAATCGTGTGACCAGTGAAAGAAATACAGTGAATAGGAATTTTTTAAGGGAAAAAAATTGAGGTGATCTACCCGGGACGTACATCGAGCTGGATCACGCCAGGACTCACTCGCCTGGACAATCTACAGTGCTACAGCTGCAATACGTATTTAAACACCTATATGGTTTTTTTGGGTGGGGGGGTTTTCCGGGTTCCAAAACGCCAAGCTGAGGGAAGGGTCAACTCTCATAGCATAAAAGAATAGGCACCAAGTATTCGAAAGGTTTAGCAAATGAAATCCATTGAACAAATTAACTCACTAAAAGCAGGTCGAGCATAGGCAACACTGTAAGGGGGGAGTCAGGTCAAAAAAGGGTTTGGACACAACGACAACTGAGAACACTTTACCTCCAACACAACACCTACTTTAGACACATAAAACCCCACACCATAATTCGACACAAAATTACACACTCACACACAAAAACACACACACACACACACACAATAATATAACATTTTAAATATACACACTACACAAAACACACACATGCAAACACACACTATACATACACACCACATACCACACACACAAACACACACATGCACATACAACATACATACACACATACACACATACACACACACACACACACACACACACACACACACACAAAACACACACACCCCACACACTGTAAGTAAGTGCGGGTAAGCCCCAGGAGGTTGGGGGGTCGGTCACAAAAAGGTGTGGGCACCAAGGCCACTGAGCTTACTTACAACGCACAACCCCTCCCTTTTCGGTACATAAAAACCAACACAAAATTTCCACACAAAACCCCACAAAAAATTTTCACACCACACACAAAACACACACACACACACACAAAAACACACCACAACAACACATACACAACACAACAAAACCACACACACACCCCAACACACAACACACACTTTTCCAGACAACACCCCCCCCTCACCACCGACATCTCCTACTTCCCCTACCCTCCCCTCCCCGTCACCCCCCCTCCCCCTTTTCACCCAAACCCTCCCCCCCCCTCCCCACTCCGCTCCCCACTACCCATTTCCCCCACTACTTCCCCCCCCCCACACTCTGCTACCACTACAAACCCTAACATACAAAACTACATAGTTTCCCACCGAGAAACGGGATAAAACAAAAATGGGTTGCCAGAGAGAAAAAAAGAAAAACCAAGGGGACAAGGGGAAACTGCAAAGGAAGTTGGGCGCAAGCTCATAAAAAGGGGACAAATGGGAAAAAAGAAACTAGAAGAACTTAGCATGAGAAGGGAAAGGAGGATAGAAGGGAAAAGCATAAGTGGGAGGTGCTGTCAAAGGAGCAGAAGCTAGGATACAAGTTTAGAAGGGGAATTAAAAAATCGAAACAGCTAAAAAACTAAAGAACATTTTGGATTGACAACAGAGACGCACCCAGCCACAAATAAGGGGACTGGGGGGAAGAAGGGCACAACTGCATGGAGAAGCTCATAAAGGGGAGACTGTAGAAAATGAAAGAGCAACTTTAGTGGGGCCCTAACAGACAACAAAAGCCCGGAAAAGCCGAAAGGGAAAATGAAGGCCACGAGCCCAATACATTACCAGTGAAACTGATGAAAGGAAAGCTGCAGTGGAAAACCAAATTAAATGGGGGAACACAGGGATAGGGCGGGGGGGAAAGAAAGGGTGGGGTCACTTTGTGAGGGGGCTCCGGGAAGTCGAAGGAAACAAATGAAGCAAAAACAAGGGGAAAAAAAAGCAATTGAAAGCATCATGAAGCAAAGGAGAATACAATGACCCAGCGGGAAAATTTTCGAAGAATAGGGGTTTTTTAAAAAAAAAAAAAAAACCCGCCAGTGAGAGTGATTTTAAAGGCGAAGCGACTGGGAAACGGATCCTCAGGAAAAGCACGTTTTTAAGGGACATGAGGGGCATCAGGAAGGTTTATCCACTGCGAAAACACAAAAAAAAGGCAAAAATGAGAGAGATGAACAAAGGCAAAAGAGGAAAGAGAGGGAGGAGAAGACAGACAGGAGATCCCAACCCAGGAAGAAGATAAAATACCCCCTCCCTCACACTTTCCCAAGAACCTCCCAAAAGGTCAACCCCCGGGAACCAAAAAATCTAAACAAAACACCCATCCACATCCCAAAGCCCCCACCCACTACATTACAAACCCACCCCACCAACAACCCAATTCCTTTCCAGGTCCCCACTTTCCCCCAAACCCAAAAATACCTCCCCGACCACATCTTAGAAAAAAAGTTGAAGGGTGGTATACAAATGCTTTGGGAAAAACAAACAAGTATGAGGAGTGGCACGAAAGAATCAAAGAGACATCCCAGACATAAAGCACTCAAAAGAAACAAAACTCACCAGAAAAATAACAGATTCAAACTTTCCATCCGATAAACAAATCCTCAGGGAAAACAGAGGGGGGAAAGGGGGGGGAGGGGTTGCACTGCCAATAAAAACCATGGGGTTTTGGAAAATGGAAGGGAAAGGATGGCACGGGCAAAAGGACTACTTAGAGGGAAAAATCCATCTGAGGGGCATAATATAATTGCAGTAATGTACAACCCACCCCAAAAACCAGGGGGGCCAAGAGAAGAATACGATGAGAGAAAAAGACAATGACGACCACTACTGAGGGGCCAGAGGCACACAGGGGGAGCAAAATTACTTTATGGGTGATTTCAAACACAAAGGGGATTGACGGGAAAAACCTGGACCCCATGGGGGCCCGAAACATGAGAGCTAAGAGATGGATTGGTACGAAAACCCCATGCACAACATGTTAAGACACACCAGAGAGAGGAAGGTGAACCAGCAAGGTTGGACCTTGTATTTTACCATGAGTAGTTCACATCGAGGGTACATGTATAAAGGCCCTGGGGGCTATGTCATGTGGTTTCGTGCTTCGACTACATAGTTAGCCCCCAAGGGAGAGAGTAGCGGAAAGGGTGGGGAAAAAACCAACACAAAAGGGGGAACTACTCAGCATGAGGAACTTCCTTCAAACTTTTAGTGGGGAGAGGGAAATGACAGGAAACCAGTACAAGAAATGGAGGACATGTAGCAACAAAAACGGAGGGAGAGGGAGGTTTTTTTCCCAAAGGGGGCAGAAAAAAAAGGGAAGAACAGAACGAGTCCCTTGGTTCACCCAAAGGTGAGGGAGGCAAAAACAGTGTACTAGAGAATGGGAAAAGGTACAAAGACAGAGAACTCAGGAAAATAAAGAAAAAAGCCGAAGAGCCAAAAAAATATGCCAGATAAAAAGGGGGGCTCAGAGACAATAAGAAATACATAGCATCAAAATAAAAACGACCCAAGCGTTGTACACCAAACAGAGGGAAAAAAACAGTCCAAGGGCCCGGGAATCAGAAAGAGGAAGGGTGATGGGGGAAATTTCCCAAAAAACGACCGGGGAGGTTTTCAGGGGCTCAAAACAAGATTTAAAAAAGGATTTACAGTGAAACCATAGGACCCAAAAATCAGAACAGGGGGGCACACCCAAGTGCGGGTAGGTAAATAACCAAGGGGGAGGGAAAACTGCTAGCAACTTTACACCTCAAAAAGGCGGGGGACCAACAACACTCTCCAGGGCCTTTAAGAGGGACAGAAATATTTTGTGAGCCATTAACAAAGACTTCAACCACATTTTTAAAATGGGCAACTCCCCGAGGTAGGAAAAAGGAAATGTAGTCCCAATTTTTAAAAAGGGAGCAAAAAGAGGCCAAACTACAGACCTGTATCACTAACTGTATATATGCAAGGCTGGGAAAGATCATCAGGAGGAAGTGGTGGGCACCTGGGAAAGAAACAATGTATAATTGACAACCGCACGGTTTCAGGAAGGGAAAAACCTGTGTCACAAACCTACTGAATTTTTTGACAGGTACAGAAATAAGACAAGAGAGAGAGGGTGGGTCAAAAGCTATTTTTGACGCAAAGGGCCTTTGACAAGTTCCCCACAAAGGGTTTCGCAAAAGCTAGAGGACCACACACAAACAGAAAGGGGACTGCAATGGTCAGAAAATTTTGACACGGAGGGAACAACAGTCAGGGACCGACGAGGTGTCAGAGTGGGCGCCTGTGACAAGCGGGGGCCACAGGGGTCAGTCCCCGGACCCTTGCTGTTTTTGGGATATGTAACGACAAACGGAAGGGAAGACCCCAGAAGTTCCTTGTTTGCAAAGAGTGAAGTTAAAAAGAAAATCAAATCGGCAGGGTCAGGCAGGGCTACAAAGAGACCTGGGAAAGGGACAAGCCTGGGGCGCAACTGGGTCCTTGAATTTAAAAACCCCGCCAAATGCAAATCTAAAGGGGAAGGGGGAAAGAAACCACAGACACAAAATTTTAGATGGGCCAAAACTGCAAACCCACTAAGGAAAAAAATCGGTGGTAATAAACACCGAGCATATCTCCTGAGGGGGCACATCAATCAAAACTGCTGCACATCGGGGACCCGGCAAACCTACGGGTAGCGTTCCGTAAACCCCAGTAAAAGGATTTGTTAAGACCGTATACCATCTACCGGGGCCCTACTAGTATGCAGCACCATTTGGGAAACCACACCAGTCAAGACGCAAAATTAAGAAAGGCAAAGGTTTTCAACAAGAAAAAGCCCAAGCACGGGGATTGTCCTAGAAGAAAGTTTGAGGGAAAAACGGCCTGACGACATGGGGACAGGGGGGTCAGGGGGACATGATAACACAAAAATAAAATACGCCGGATAGACGAGGGACAAAACGGTGTTCCAAAATGGGGCAAAACACAAGATCACAATTGGGAATTGAAGACTCAGATGATCAAGGGATGTTAGAAGTATTTCTTTTCAAGAGTATCAGGGCCCTGGAAAAGCCAGAAATGATCTAGTGGAGGCAGGAAACCCAAAATAGTTTTTAAGGCGAGGTATGAAAAGCTCATGGGGCAGGGAGAGAGAGGACCAGTAGCAATCAGGAAAGGCGGGGGCCCGGAGCTTACTCACCCCTGCAACCACAAATAGGGGAGTACAAAAAGGGAGACAACACACATACACCTACACACACATAACACACACACACACCACACACACACACACACACAACACACACCACACACACACACCACCAACAACAACACACACAGGAACAACCCCCTTTTAGCTGTATACCCGCAAACCACACATACACAGGGGTTTCCACCCTCCTGTGAACTGATCACTGAACCTCTCCCTTTTCTCTCTCTCCCTTCTTCCATCCAGGGAAACCTATCCTCTCTCCATCTCACTCTTTACCTATATCCTCCCTACCTATCTCTCCCTCTTTTCTCTCCCATTCCCCCTCTAACATCTCTTTCCCCTAACACCTCCCCCCCTCTAACATCCTCCCCCCCTAACATCTCTCCCCTCCCATTATCTCTCCCTCTCCCCCCTTTTCCCCCCTCTCTCTCCCCCCCCTCACCCTCTCTCCCCCCAGCCTCTCCTCCCCTCTCGGGCCTTTCATCTCCCCCTCTCTCCCCTCCTTTGCCCTTTCCCTCTCTCCCCCTCCTCCTCTTTTCCCTTTTTTCCTCTCCCTCTCTCTCTCTCCTCTCCCTCCTCCTCTCTCCCCCTTTTCCCTTCCACTCTCCCCTCTCTTTTTTTTTCCCTTTCACCCCCTTCCCCTCCCCCCTCTCCTCTCCCCCTCACTCCTCTTCCCCCTTTTCCTTCTCACACCCCCCCCTCTCTTCCCCTTTCTTCACCTTCCCCCCTTCCTCCCCCCCTCCCTCCCCCTCTCCCTCCCCCCCTCCTCTCCCTCTCTCTCTTCTAATTTTCCCTTCTCTTTCCCCTTTTTTTTTTTCCCTCTCACTCTCCCCCCCCCCCCCTCCCCCCCCCCTTCCTTCCTTCTCTCTTTCCCCCCTCTCACACCTCCCCCTTTTCCCTTTTCACCTTCCCTTCTCTCCCTCTACCTTTCCCCCCTTTTCCTTTTCTCACAAAAAAAAAAAGGGGGGACTCGCAGGGAACCAAGGGTCGATGAGAATGGTTCTGGTAGGGAGAGTGGATGGGGACAGTGGAAAAGGATGGAACAAAGTGGAGAGAAAATTTGGAGAGTTCCCCAAAAAATGGGGAAAGAGCTCTCTTGAAATTGGAAAAGAGGGTTGGGAAAAAAAACAAAGAATTGGGGGGCACAAGTCGAAACTGCGTACCAAGATAAGGGTCTAGAATTGAGAAAAAAGGCTGAAGCGAGTTACAGGGGGAGGACCAGAGAAGACACAGCACATGAAGCCAGGGCCCAAAAAGAAAGGAAGGAAATTTTGAAATTTTGCAATTTTATATCAACCTGCCAAAAAAACCAAGGGGTTAAGGGAAGAACAGCTGGTTGCAATGGAGAGGGGGATAGGTCGAATGCTGAGGCAAACCCTGCACAGGAGCCACGGAAAAAAACAAGCGAAAACGACCCAAAACAGCGGATCCAAATCACAGAGGGGGAGGGAATGGGAGGAGGGAAAAACAAAAACAGGTTTATCCCCTGGCTTCGGAGAGAGAGGGAAAAGGGCACACACGAAAGGCAAGGAAGAAAAAAAAAAAGATTTAGAAAATCATCAAAGGGAAAAAGGTGAAGAATGGACATATTGAAATTTTCAAGAATAGGGGGGGACTCGAAGGGGAGAAACCGACCAAAAAGCGTTCTCAGGGCGGAAAATGGGAACGATACCCAAGAGAAACCCGATTTAAATACCGAAGAGTACAAGAGATTGTTCCTACACAGAGAGAGAACACAATCAGAACGACAGCAGCTGAGGGAGAGGACAAAAAAGCAAAAGGAGCTAGAAAAGAGACAAGGTTGGAACCACAGAGTCAGTCAGAGCAGAACAGAAAAGCAAGGGCAAGCACACACACAACTATTCTACAGAACCATACAACCTATCACACCATCCCAACACACACTACAATCGATACCCACAGCCTCCACCCAACACCGAGCTATAGAATCCCACAGTATGCTACCAGGTCTCCCACCCTCACAGGCCCCCCAAACCACAGTGTTGGAAAGGAAACTGAAGGTATGGTACACAAACACTGATGGAATAACAAATAAGTGGGAGGAGTGGCATGAAAGAGTCAAAGAGGCATCACCGGACATCATAGCTCTCACAGAAACCAAGCTTACAGTATGATAACAGATGCCATCTTTCCAACGGGATACCAAATCCTGAGGAAGACAGAGGGAACAGGGGGGTTGAGGAGTGGCATGGCTGATCAAAAATCGCTGGAATTTTGATGAGCTGGAGAGAGGAGACAGCGGAGAAGAAAGTGATTACATAGCGGGAATGCTTCACTCTGGAGGTCCCAAGGTGTAAATAGCAGTGATGTATAACCCACCACAGAACAGCAGGAGGCCAAGGCAAGAGTACGACGAGAGCAATAGAGCAATGGTTGACACACTGGCTAGAGTGGCCAGAAGAGCTCATGCATGCAGGGCAAAGCTCCTGATCATGGTGACTTTAAACCACAAGGAGATCGATTGGGAGAACTTGGACCCGCATGGGGGCCAAGATACATGGAGGGCTAAAGATAGGGAGATGTACTGGAAAACTTCATGTACCAACACGTAAGGGACACTACAAGAGAGAGAGGAGAGGATGAACCAGCGAGGTTGGACTTAGTATTCACCTTGAGTAGTGCAGAGATTGAGGACATCACATATGAAATACCCCTTGGGGCCAGTGACCATGTGGTTTTAAGCTTCGAATACACAGTAGAGCTACAAGTGGAGGGAGAAGCAGGAAGGCCAGGACGAATGAAGCCAAACTACATGAAAGGGGACTACACAGGAATGAGGAACTTCCTGAATGGGGTTCAGTGGGACAGAGAACTGGCAGGGAAGCCAGTTAATGAGATGATGGAATATGTAGCAACAAAATGCAAGGAGGCTGAGGAGAGGTTTGTACCCAAGGGTAACAGGAATAATGAAAAAGCCAGGATGATCCCATGGTTTACCCAAAGGTGCAGGGAGGCAAAAACCAAGTGTGCTAGGGAATGGAAGAAATATAGAAGGCAAAGGACCCAGGAGAATAAGGAGAGCAGTCGTAGAGCCAGAAACGAATATGCACAGATAAGAAGGGAGGCCCAAAGACAATATGAAAATGACATAGCAGCGAAAGCCAAATCTGAACCAAAACTGTTGTACAGCCACATCAGGAGGAAAACAACAGTCAAGGACCAGGTAATCAGGCTAAGGAAGGAAGTAAAAGACACAACAAGAAATGACCGTGAAGTATGTGAGGAACTCAACAAGAGATTCAAAGAAATGTTCACAGAGGAGACAGAAGGGGCTCCAGAAAGACGGAGAGGTGGAGCACACCACCATGTGCTGGACACAGTGCACAAAACCGAGGAAGAAGTGAAGAGGCTTCTGAGTGAGCTAGATACCTCAAAGGCAATGGGGCCAGATAACATCTCCCCATGGGTATTGAGAGAGGGAGCAGATGCACTATGTGTACCCCTAACAACAATATTCAATACATCTATCGAAACAGGGAGATTGCCTGAGGCATGGAAGACAGCAAATGTAGTCCCAATCTTTAAAAAAGGAGACAGACATGAAGCATTAAACTACAGACCAGTTTCACTGACATGTATAGTATGCAAAATCATGGAGAAGATTATCAGAGAGAAGAGTGGTGGAACACCTAGAAAGGAATGATCTCATCAACAGCAGCCAACATGGTTTCAGGATGGAAATCCTGTGTCACAAACCTACTGGAGTTCTATGACATGGTGACAGCAGTAAGACAAGAGAGAGAGGGGTGGTAGATTGCATATTCTTGACTGCAAGAAGGCATTTGACACAGTTCCACACAAGAGATTGGTGCAAAAACTGGAGGACCAAGCAGGGATAACAGTGAAGGCACTACAATGGATCAGGGAATACTTGTCAGAAGACAGCAGCGAGTCATGGTACGTGGCAAGGTGTCAGAGTGGGCACCTGTGACCAGCGGGGTCCCACAGGGGTCAGTCCTAGGACCAGTGCTGTTTCTGGTATTTGTGAACGACATGACGGAAGGAATAGACTCTGAAGTGTCCCTGTTTGCAGATGACGTGAAGTTGATGAGAAGAATTCAATCGATCGAAGACCAGGCAGAACTACAAAGGGATCTGGACAGGCTGCAGACCTGGTCCAGCAATTGGCTCCTGGAGTTCAATCCCACTAAGTGCAAAGTCATGAAGATTGGGGAAGGGCAAAGAAGTCCGCAGACGGAGTACAGTCTAGGGGGCCAGAGACTACAAACCTCACTCAAGGAAAAAGATCTTGGGGTGAGTATAACACCAGGCACATCTCCTGAAGCGCATATCAACCAAATAACTGCTGCAGCATATGGGCACCTAGCAAACGTCAGAACAGCATTCCGACATCTTAATAGGGAATCGTTCAGGACCCTGTACACCGTGTACGTTAGGCCCATATTGGAGTATGCGGCACCAGTTTGGAACCCACACCTAGCCAAGCACGTAAAGAAACTAGAGAAAGTGCAAAGGTTTGCAACAATACTAGTCCCAGAGCTAAGAGGTATATCCTACGAGGATAGGTTAAGGGAAATCAACCTGACGACACTGGAGGACAGAAGAGATAGGGGGGACATAATAACGACATACAAAATACTGAGAGGAATTGACAAGGTGGACAAAGACAGGATGTTCAAGAGATTGGACACAGTAACAAGGGGACACAGTTGGAAGTTGAAGACACAGATGAATCACAGGGATGTTAGGAAGTATTTCTTCAGCCACAGAGTAGTCAGTAAGTGGAATAGTTTGGGAAGCGATGTAGTGGAGGCAGGATCCATAAATAGCTTTAAGCAGAGGTATGATAAAGCTCACGGTTCAGGGAGAGTGACCTAGTAGCGATCAGTGAAGAGGCGGGGCCAGGAGCTCGGACTCGACCCCTGCAACCTCAACTAGGTGAGTACAACTAGGTGAGTACAGGGCGCAGAAGGGATGGGGATTAGTGGGAACTATGCACCCACCCTAACTGAACAAGGAGACTGCCCAACAAAACTGCCACCACCATTCATCCAGACTTCCACCACTCCTATATAATGAATTTTTCTCTCACAAAGAATAAGAAAAAGTTTTGGAGACTAATAAATTAAAAAACCGTAAGGAATGAATGCATTTTACAGTTTAAAATTGAAGAGGAGAGTTATTAGATGGAGAGTTGGTATAGAAAAGATGGCGGAAATATTTTGAGGAAGTGTTAACTGCCGATAGGGAAGCTGTGATTTTGGACATATAACATCTTTTAGGAGTGAGGAAGAGCCCGATGTGAGTGTAGGGGAGAAGCTTGAGACTTGGGCAGAATGAAAGTGGGTGAGGCAGGTGGGATTGAAGAGAATATGAGAGAAATTATAAAGCAGGTAAGGCTATAGTTTCAGAATTGTTACTTTCTTTTTAATAAATGTATGAAAGAGGGGAAGGTACCTAGGAATTGGCAGAGATCATGCTAAGTAAGAATTACAGAGAAATAAGCTTGTTGAGTATACCTGGTAAGGTGTATGGGAGAGTTATAACTATAAATATTAAGAGTAATACGGAGAGCAGGATCACAGATGAAATAAGGAGACAAGACAAGGGAGTTTAAGTATGACTCTTGCGGAGTGAGCGGAGAAGACGGGACAGGAGAAGAATAAATAGCGTTGGAAATTATTGTCTTCAGTCGTAGAGAAAGTGCGATGGCTTAATTAATCCAGCAGCTAAGCACTCATGTGGCAGAATGGAAAACAGAATCAGCAGGCTGTGCTTGCTCCAAACTTGTGTTCGTTGGAAGTCTTGAATAGTTGGGCAGCAGGTTTGGTCACAGGAGAGTGCAGCAGGCAGGATCACAGGAGGAGGCACCTCACATGTAGGGTGTTGTTTGAGTGAAGGGGCCTGTCATCCAATTTTCCGTGCACACTCAAAAGAAAAAAATCGAAAAATTTTGGAAATTGAGTTATTCATATAGAAAAATAGCTTGACTCTTTGGCAATACAATGGTACAAGAATCAATGTTCTACGATGTTTCTACAAGAAAATATAGTCATTTATATCAGGTATGGTGACGGAGATGTGGGTTGCGCGCCTGCTCGCAGCCCATATATTTTTTGAATTTTTTCCTTGTTTTTTATCGCTTATTCTTGCATTATTCTTTCTAATATAATAATTGATTATTTGGTATCATAAAACAGTAGGCGGAGCTTATACATAGACTTCTAGCCAATCAGGAAGCATATGGGAACACCGGCAGTATTTCCTCTCCAGAGAGCCAGGAGAAATCTCTTCAATATTACGCTTATATATCAACTCTCCTGCTTATTTATCTATCAGAATTGATCTAATATGATATAATAAACACTATAAATAACATACAAACATGTTATATACTCTAGACTGAATAAAATAGGCCATAATATTACGAGAGACCATCGGGAATATTTCGATATAAATGAGTTACTCCTCTCCATGTCGTCTTTGTGTAAGAGAAAACGTTATTTTGAAGAGGATAACTGTACTAGAACATCACTTTACTAAGAAATACACCCAAACAAACGCGATTTTCGCGAAAAAAAAATTCGATACTGTGGGCCGGCCGCGCTCCAGGCCAATATCTCGGAAGTAATTTATTCACTTATTTCGCTAAGGTACGCCTTTATTACTTAATTAAGTGGAATAATATTCACAGAAATGGTTTAAAAAAAAGATTTCTAAAATTTTAATTTCGAGGGAAATTTTGGGAAATATTCCAAATTTTTGGGGAAAGTTAGTGGGATTTACGGGGGGAAAATTTTTTAAACATTCCAAGAACTAAAAAATTTTTAAAATTTTTTTTTTGTAAAAATTAAAGAAAAGTTATTTAGAGGAAAGGTCTCGGGGAAAAAATTATAAGATAAGTTTTTCCCGTTCGGGTTTTTTAACCCCCGGGGGGTTTAGCCCCCCCAGGAAAAACCCCAAAAAAGTCAGTGTGTCATCGAGGACTGTAACTTTTTTCCTTTGGGGGTTTCCTCAATCTTGTCCCCCCAAAAGCCCCCACCCCATTCGACTAACACCCAGGCCCTATTTGCGGGCGGGTGAACAGGCCCAATGGGTTTGTAAGGAAACGTGTCGAAATTTTTTCACCCCCCGGGAATCGAACCCGGGCCCCGTGTGTAAGGGGGAGTTTAGCCCCCAGGCCCCCGGGCCCCCCGGCACCATTTTGTCCAAAAAAACCTTTAAAGTCGCCCCATGTAGGAATCCCTTCCCTCCCAAAAGGGGCATTTTCAGTCTTTTCTCAGTGTTGTTTGGGGGTAATTTATTGATAAATATTTACGGGGGAACTAGAGAAAACACTTCGTTTTGGGAGCACCAAAATAAAGGGAAAAATCTAAAGGGTAAAAAAAAAAAAACATTTAAATTTTGGATAAAAGGCCCCTGAAGTTGTTCAGGAGAATGGTACATTTGTTCTGTTTCCAAATGTGTTAACTGTGAGGATTGACGAACTCTAAACCTGCTAAAAGTAAGTGATGGGTGGGTAAAAGGGTGAATTACAAACCCGACACAAAGCCCTTTATATTTCCATGCCAGGTTTATATATCGGGGCCGGGGGGGGAAAGTGTATAGGGTTGGGGTGTTCCCCTGATGGGTAATGGAGTAGGTGTTTTCACCCCTTTTTCTGGGGTCGACGCAGCAGTTGTGAGGTATGTTTGTGAATTGGGCCGTTGTTGAAAGAGTGGAGGCAGTGAAACTTCCCTTTGAACTTTGTTGTCGGGGAGGGAAAATAGTTTGGGTAAGTATCAGAAACAATGCTTGGAAGGGAAGGAAAAAAGGTCAAACAGGTGCAGTGATGTTCACAACGTTTTGAAGAATCTTAAAAAAAGTCGACCAAGGGGGTGAAATCAAGGAAAAAATGTTGTTCTGTCGGAAGAGTTCGATTATAATGGGAAATTTTTTTGCATAATCAAAGGGAAGTATACCATGCAGTAAAGCAAATTTTGAAGGGGCAACCCCAGGAAGTGGAAAAGAGGGGTTGGGTGTGGGGAAAAAGGTGTTCGTGGCCCATGTAAGACAGAGAATTTTAGGTGGTTTTCTTTAAAACGTTTTTTGATTTTTGAGATATTTCTTTTTTTCCCGGGCAATTTGCCCGGGAAGATAAAGATTTATTACTCTTGCAGTTTTAAAACAATGTGGGGCAGAAGTGATGGGTTTAAAGGGTTGAAGTCGAGTCCATCATTCCCACGGTTAGAACAAAAAATTCCCTTTCCTTGATGAGGCAGTCTTTGGGGTATGGGTTTTAGACTTGCAGGTCCCGCAAAGGGAGATTTGCAAAACTTCTGGTTCTTTGGCTTGGGGGGTTTTGGTAATTTAAAGATAAACCCGTCTGTCAGGGAAAAGCTTTGGAAGCCAGGAAAAAGGGGGCTGGAAAAATGACTTAATTACCCAAAGAGGCGTTACAGATCTTGATAATGCCATTAACCGAGGTCCAGGTATTTTATTCCTCGACAGACGTTTTCAGTGGTTCAGCTGAGAGAGACCTGACGATCTTGTCAAGCCGTTTCACGTGTACGGGTCGTTTTGCCTTCAAGAATGGAGATGGAGATATGTTAAATTATCGGGTTTGTAGTATCTTGACTGAAGTTATCCATGAGCTTAGATGCTTCAGTGTCGCCAGTGCAGACAACAATGAAGGCGTCCTTCAACGAGTGGTTGGCCGTTAATTTGACCTGCAAGCAGGTCTTTTAAGTTGTAGCTAAAGCTAGCTTGGTGGAATCGTTAATTACTCCATTTGCTGGCTTGATTTTCATACGATGCGACAACAATGTGAGAAAGAAGAGGTGGCACTTGTAGGCTATTGATTCCCCTCCCCAGTGGGAGGGGACTGACCACTTCGCTCAAGGCTGAGGGACTGATTACCTAAACTCCTCCTCCTGCTCCTCCCCGTTCTCCTTTGTTATGGACTGATGAACCCACTTTTTGGCTAAACGTTTTCTTATTAAAGATACCCAAGTGTTGCACGTGTGTCTAATTTATAAACTTGTTGGTTCTCTGAACCATTCATCTACATACATGTCTGTACCTCAGTTATGTTGTGATCTGAGTGTATTGTCCTTGATACGGTTATATTACGTATCAGATCTTCGTTGTTACCGAAGATGAGGTCCAGTGTATTTTCTAACCTTGTAGGCGCTATTATTTGCAGGTTTAAGGTGAATTTGGTGCAGAAATTTAATAGCTCGTGTGTGTATGTGTGACTTTTCAGTTGAGCCGTTCTTGGGGTGATCTCTGCTAAAACATTATTTGCTACACTCCTCCATTTCAGGTGTCTCAAGTTGAAATCCCCCAGTAGCAAGATGTTTGTGGCAGGAGTTCGGAGATTTTTCCAGTGCTCATTTTCAAAAGCTGTTCCTGAAATTTCTGGGAAGTTGCATCCGGAGGCTTGTATACAACCGCACTGACAAGGTTTTGTTTTTCGATCTTTACTGCCAAAACTTCAACTACATCATCTGAGGTGTTTAGTAGTTCTGAGCAAATGAGTGACTCTGTGACATACAAGCCAAGCCTCCCTTGTTGCCTGTTTAGTCTGTCCCATCTGAATAAGTTATAACCTGGGATCCATATTTCGTTGTCAAAATGATCCTTCATGTGGGCCTCTGCGAAAGCCCAAACATTGCATTTGACTCCATGAGCAGTCCCATGATATAAGGTATTTTGTTGTTTGAAGATGACTTTAGACCTTGTATGATTGCAAAGATAAATGTATGTGATGAATGTATGTTATATTGATTTAAATTAGGGGGACTTTGTTTGCTGGCATTAATATGTGTTCTGGAATGGAAGCCAATGACTTCCCCTCCACTCCAGAAATGTTTTCTGTTGGTGTAGGATTTTTTTATTTCCTGCCAGTCTTTTTTTACCTTCCTGGCACTAAAAAAAACCTCCTTCTCTGGAGAGGTTTTGGCTCCTCTCTTTTCTTTCCCATGGTCTGGGTGATCTGTATCTTCTTGTCCCCTTTAGATTGTGTACCTGACAGTATATGTTGTAGCATTGTCTTTTATGGACTGAGAAGTGACACATTTTGGGGTGAAATAAGTTACAAGAAGAAGAGTTGCACCCTCCTGTTTTCATGTGGGTGCGGAATTTTTGGGGAAAGTCAAAAGTGAACGTCCCACCTGTTTTTCCAGATATATCATGCCTGCAGGTAACTAAGGTATAGAATTTGCATAGATTGGATTTTTGTTTGCCAGGATTTTTGTGGTTGCGTTCCCTGCTGGTGCATTTATTTCTCTCTACCCACTACTTACAGCCCCTGTACAAACATCAGTGTTTCCACCAGTTTTTACTGGTAATATGTCAACACTGTTCCCTGAGGCATCCATTCCCTTTCTCGTTCCATCTGGTAAGCATTACTATCTGTATCTTTCATCAAATGCTATAATGTCCATCTTTACTGTCTTCATCACCCAATTTTTGGGCATGTCTACAACCCCAAATTTGGTACACTGTCCTCCAGGACAACACCATCCTCATCTGGTGCACTGTCCTCCAGGACAACACCAACCTTATCTGGTGCACTGTCCTCCACGACAACACCATCCTCATCTTCTGCACTGTCCTCCAGGACAACACCATCCTCATCCAGTGCCTGTCCTCCAAGACAACACCATCCTCATCTGGTGCACTGTCCTCCAGGACAACACCAATCCTTCCAAAAATCCATGTGCCTGTCCTCCAAGACAACACCATCCTCATCTGGTGCACTGTCCTCCAGGACAACACCATCCTCATCTGGTGCACTGTCCTCCAGGACAACACCATCCTCATCTGGTGGCACTGTCCTCCAGGACAACACCATCCTCATCTGGTACACTGTCCTCCAGGACAACACCATCCTCATCTGGTGCACTGTCCTCCAGGACAACACCATCCTCATCCAGTGCACTGTCCTCCAGGACAACACCATCCCCATCTTGTGCACTGTCTTCCAAGAAAGCCCCATCCAACCCACCCATTATATTTTCCCAACTGTTATACACGGCTGTCATGTTTTCTAAAAAGGATATTTTGTTATTTTCTTTTAATACAGAAGTAATTTTCTCCCACAGGTGTATCTCACTTGGGCTACGCAAAAATATTATTCTGATTTTATACTAATAGTGGTTGCTGGTTTAAAGTTCCTGAATAACCTATGGGACCATTTATCACAGAGAATGCACGTAATCCAAGTGTGACATCATCTGTTACTCGTTCTGTAGACTACACAGATTTTCAAAATGGTGGTCATTTAGCAACTCTCCTAGCTAGCTAGTGTAAAGGACCACTAAGAGTATTTAATTTTCGGTGTTTGAACAGTTCTTCTGGGTAGGCTGGCTGATAAGCTATTGATCAATAACAACACTGCACTAGCCAAGGACTCGAACCCATGTTGCTTTGGCCTGCCTCATGGTGGGCGAAAATCACATGACGCTCTAACCCACTGGATCACACAATCCTACAAGAATCAAGCACTCAGCAGAGCTGAGGACATATGGTGGTGTGGGTGCCTCTGAACTAATTTCATTCTAATCCCACACCACTTTATATCCGCAGATTAAGGTAAAACACCTCCTCAGATCAAAGTAACACACCTAGCTCTACTGGGTGCTTGATTCTTGGTAAGACTGTGTGGTCCAGTGGGTTAGAGCGTCATGTGATTTTCACTCATCACGAGGCAGGTCAAAGCACCATGGGTTCGAATCCTCGGCTAGTTGCAGAGTTGTTATTGATTCAATACCACTCGTTCCTGGTATACCTGAACAGTTATCCTGGTAGGCTGGATAGGATAAGAATCTACTATTGAGTATTTTGTTTAAGTTAATTGGTGACCTTTAGCATTCTTTTTACAGCCTGAGGTTTTGGGCATTTACAGATCACTGTATTTAACTTTTATAGATTTTTTTGACCTCCATCTGACCACCCGGGCTGTGGTTAGTACATCAGTTTGTGTGCGGCCAGCAGTAACAGCCTGGTTGATCAGACCCTGATCAACCATGAGGCCTGGTCTCAGACCGAGCCGCGGGGGCACTAACCCCCGAAACCCTCTGCAGATAAACTCCAGGTAAATTCCACATCAAATGCATCACTGTTGTTGGCTATGGTAAGGGGACTTGTCAAGACGA
>NC_069433.1:41679629-41749002 GCF_026875155.1 Cherax quadricarinatus | reverse complement strand
CACTGGACAACACCTAAAGTCAGTTCCTGATCAGCCGGGCTGGGGCTCGTACGTTGGTTTGCGTGCAGCCAGCAGCAACAGCCTGGTTGATCAGGCGCTGATCCACCAGGAGGCCTGGTCACAGACCGGGCCGCGGGGGCGTTGACCCCCGAAACTCTCTCCAGGTAATATTACATAATTCTTCCAGTGTTGTGAGGTAATATTACATAATTCTTCCAGTGTTGTGAGGTATATTTACATAATTCTTCCAGTGTTGTGAGGTAATATTACATAATTCTTCCAGTGTTGTGAGGTAATATTACATAATTCTTCCAGTGTTGTGAGGTAATATTACATAATTCTTCCAGTGTTGTGAGGTAATATTACATAATTTTTCCAGTGTTGTGAGGTAATATTACACAATTCTTCCAGTGTTGTGAGGTAATATTACATAATTCTTCCAGTGTTGTGAGGTAATATTACATAATTCTTCCAGTGTTGTGAGGTAATATTACATAATTCTTCCAGTGTTGTGAGGTAATATTACATAATTCTTCCAGTGTTGTGAGGTAATATTACATAATTCTTCCAGTGTAGTAAGGTAATACATTTCATCCAGAGTTGTGATAAAATATTACAGCACAGTTTTTAGTGTTATGCAGTAATATTATTGGATACTTTTTATTGCGTAGTGTATTGCGTTGCGTATTGTAGTATAATTCTACCAGTGTTGTGAGGTAATATTATAGATAATATTGTTAATGTTGCGAAATAAAGATAAAGGGGTGAGGGAATTTCAACAGAGAAGTAAATGGGGTTTAATAGGTTATTATACTATAAACTACGGAAGAAAAAATAGTAGGGACACAAGTGCTGAAATTCAAGAATTATTTGGATTAGAAAATGGAATATGAGTAGTGGGTTATGGTGGTATGTAATGGTATGGTTAGGTTAGGTAAGGTTCGTCAAGAAGCAGGATAAGTGTCTCCTGACGCAAGTCTGTCAGATGAAGACCCGCCGTTGGAGCTTTTGGTCATTTGACCGAGGCCTCTCCCTGGCTTACTGGTTCACCACTTGAAAAATTATGGTCATTTTTTTTTATTAACACACCGGCCGATTCCCACCAAGGCAGGGTGGCCAAAAAAAGAAAAACTTTCATGATTCACTTCATCACTGTCTTGCCAGAGGGATGTTTTACACTATAGTTATAAAACTGCAACATTAACACCACACCTTCAGAGTGTCGACACTGTACTTCCCATCTCCAGGACTCAAGTCCAGCCTGCCGGTTTCCCTGAATCCCTTCATAAATGTTACTTTACTCACACTCCAACAGCACATCAAGTATTAGAAACCATTTGTTTCCATTCACTCCTATCAAATACGCTCACGCATGGCTGCTGGAAGTCCAAGCCCCTCACGCACAAAACCTCCTTTACGCCCTCCCTCCAACCCTTCCTAGGCCGACCCCTTCCCAGCCTTCCCTCCACTACAGATTTATACACTCTCGAGTTCATTATGTTTTGTTCCATTCTCTCTATATGTCCGAACCACCTCAACTCCTCCTCAACCCTCTGGACAATAGTTTTGGTAATCTCATACCTTCTCCTAATTTCAAAACTACGAATTCTCTACATTATATTCACACCACACATTGCACTCAGACATGACATCTCCACTGCCTCCAGCCTTCTCCTTGTTGCAACATTCATCACCCATGCTTCACACCCATGCAAGAGTGTACAACTATACTCTCATACATTCCCCTCTTTGCTTCCACAGACAAAGTTCTTTGTCTCCACAGACTCCTAAGTGCACCACTCACCCTTTTTCCCTCATCAATTCTAAGATTCACCTCCTCCTTCATAGACCCATCTGCTGATACGTCCACTCCTAAATATCTGAATATATTCACCTCCTCCATACTCTCTCCCTCCAATTTGATATCCAATCTTTCACCGCCTAATATTTATGTTATCCTCATAACCTTACTCTTTCCTATATTCACTTTTAATTTTCTTCTCTTACATACCCTGCCAAATTCGTCCACCAACCACCAAAGCACAGTGTCATCAGCAAAGAGCAACTGTGACAACTCCTATTTTGTGATTGATTCTTTATCTTTTAACTCCACACCTCTTGCCAAGACCCTCGCATTCACTTCTCTTACAACCCCATCTATAAATATATTGAACAACCATGGTGACATCAGACATCCTTGTCTAAGGCCTACTTTTACTGGGAAATAATCTCTCTCCTACATATTCTAACTTGAGCTTCGCTATCCTTGTAAAAACTCTTCACTGCTTTCAGTAACCAACCTCCTATACCCTACACCTGCAACATCTGCCACATTGTCCCCCTATCCAACTTGTCATATGCCTTTTCCAAATCCATAAATGCCACAAGAACCTCTTTACACTTATCTAAACACTGCTCACCTAAATGTTTCACTGTAAACACCTGGTCCACACACCCCCTACCTTTCCTAAAGCCTCCTTGTTCATCTGCTATCCTATTCTCCATCTTACTCTTAATTCTTTCAATAATAACTCTACCATACACTTTACCAGGTATACTCAACAGACTTATTCCCTTATAGTTTTTGTACTCTTTTTTTTATCCCCTTTGCCTTTATACAAATTAACTATGCATGCTCTTTGCCTATCCCTAGGTACCTTACCCTCTTCCATGCATTTATTAAATAACACCAACCACTCCAAAACTATATCCCCATCTATAAATAACAAAAAGGCACAATACCGTGACTGGAACGATACACAAATAACCCGCACATAAAAGAGAGAAGCTTACGACGACGTTTCGGTCCGACTTGGACCATTGACAAAGTCACACACAGTGTGACTTTGTCAATGGTCCAAGTCGGACCGAAACTTCGTCGTAAGCTTCTCTCTTTTATGTGCAGGTTATTTGTGTATATATCCCCATCTGCTTTTAACATTTCTATTTGTATCCCATCAAACCCAGCTGCCTTACACTCTTTCATTCTACCCACTGCCTTACGAACTTCCCCCACACTCACAACTGGCTCATCCTCACTCCTTCAAGATGTTATTCCTCCTTGCTCTATACACGAAATTCCAGCTTCCTTATCTTCATCAACATTTAACAATTCCTCAAAATATCCCCTCCATCTTCCCATTACCTCTAACTCTCCATTTAAAAACTCTCCTTTCCTATTTTTAACTGTCAGATCCATGTGTTCCCTAGGCTTCCTCAACTTACTAATCTCACTCCAAAACTTTTTCTTATTTTCAACAAAATTTGTTGATAACATCTCACCCACTCTCTCATTTTCTCTCTTTTTAGACTGCTTCACCATTCTCTTAACCTCTCTTTTTTCTCAATATACTCTTCCCTCCTTGCATCACTTCTACTTTGTAAAAACCTCTCGTATGATAACTTTTTCTCCCTTACTACTCTTTACATCATTCCACTAATCGCTCTTCTTCCCTCCCGCACCTACTTTCCTGTAACCACAAACTTCTGCTGAACATTCTAACACTACATTCTTAAGAGTAGGACTAAAAGAAATAGATCGAGATCATACTCGATTCTTGTGGCCTGAAAATCCACATGATCCTCAAAATCCTGTGAAAACTTATCGTTTCAAATCAGTATTATTTGGTGCAACTTCCTCTCCATTCTTACTAGCAGCTACTCTAAATACACATTTGAAGAAATCTGAAAGTCCCATTAAAGAAATCTTAAAGAAAAGTTTCTATGTGGACAATCTTCATGGTACTGTAAATAAAGAAGAGGATTTGAAATCCTTATACAGAGAAGCTAACAAGGAGATGAAAGAAGCAAATGTGTCTCTAAGGATGTGGAATATAAATTCAAAGCAATTAAGGGAACTTATCTAAGATTTCCCTGAAACTGAAATTCCTGATTGCAACAATATGCTGGGACTTAATTGGAGCACACTGGAAGATACTTTGAGTCTCAAAAGGATAAACAATAAATCATGCAGTACACTTACCAAACATAGTTTACTGTCAGAGGTATCACAATGTTTTGATCCTCTAGGATTCGTCTCACCAATTACCATAAAAGGTAAAATACTTATGCAAGATGCATGGAAGCTCAAAATTGGATGGGATGATAACTTGCCTCTAGAAATGAGTAAAGCATGTGATGAAATATCCAAGGAGTTTAAACAACTTCATCAAAATAACTTTCCCAGACAAATAGGTCAAGAGGGAAACAAGTAAACATTACATGTGTTCTGTGATGCGTCAACCAGAGTTTATGGCGCTGTAGCTTACATGAGTAATGCTGAAGGAAGTACACTAATTACTTCAAAAGTCAGGGTAGCACCATTGAAGGTCAGAACAGTACCACAATTGGAACTGACAGCACTCTATGTAGGTACAAAATTAGCTGTCTATCTCAACAAAGTACTTGATCATCTCACTATTGAAAAAACCGTGATCTGGAGTGATAATGAAGCAGTTCTCCAGTGGTTAAGAAATAATAATATGTACAGAACAGAGTAGGAGAAATAAAAGAGATGCAGAGAGATTATCTCTCTCTCCACGTCTCTACCCAAGAGAATCCAGCTGATATGTTGTCACGTGGTGTCCCACTCAAGAAATTTGTGGCGCTTATATAGGCGTCAGTGAAAGGGACGTGTAGCAGACGAGGGCATAGTCACTGCAAGACAGGTATTGTATACCTGTCTTGCACAACTTGTCAGGCACTGCAACATCATGGAATCTTGGTTCAGAGGACATCTACGTCACCTTCTTCACGGCTACTGCAAATAACCCATCAATTTGGGTAGGACCTACTTCCACTGGGGAATCCCGCCTACCAGTGACTATGCCCTCGTCTGCTACACGTCCCTTTCACTGACGCCTATATAAGCGCCACTCTCCTTGCCTGTGCTTCAGAATCTCTACTACCACGGTGCTGTAAACACCACCTCCAAGGCTGAGGGACTGATTACCTCATCTTTCGTATATAGTTCTTTCTGATTTCTTATTATGTCCAAGAATCTGTATTGATAAAGCCACTGGATGGCAAAACGTCTACAATAAAGATAACCATGTGTTGCACAGTGTCTTAACTTTCATCTTGTAAGATATTGTATACCTGTCTTGCACAACTTGTCAAACACTGCAACATCATGGAATCTTGGTTCAGAGGACATCTACATCACCTTCTTCACGGCTACTGCAACTAACCCATCAATTTGGGAAGGACCTACTTCCACTGGGGAAGCCCGCCTACCAGTGACTATGCTCTCGTCTGCTACACGTCCCTTTCACTGACTCCTATATAAGCGCCAGTCTCCTTACCTGTGTTTCAGAATCTCTACTACCACGGTGCTGTAAACACCACCTCCAAGGCTGAGGGATTGATTATCTCACCTTTTGCATATAGTTCTTCTGACTTCTTATTATGTCCAAGAATCTGTATTGATAAAGCCACTGGATGGCGAAACGTCTACAATAAAGATAACCAGATGTTGCACAAGTGTCTTACTTTACATTAACTGGGAATACAAGAATAATGATAATACGGTAAAAATACCAGATTTTCGTTCTGCCGATTACAATGAACTTAGGGAACATCTGTCAAATCTCGATTGGGGTTACCTAGCTAATGATTCTATTGACGATGATCATACTTATGATTATGAAGGGATCTGCATTTATGATTTTTTTCTTAATAATGTACAACGTGCTCAGAGTATATACATTCCCCAGAGAGAAATTAGGACTAATAATAACGATCCCAAATGGATTAACAAGAGGCTAAAGCATCTATTAGGGGAGAAAAGGGGAATTTATAGGCGCATCAGAAGAGGAGAGGTTAACCTTACTGACCAATATGTCCAGCTTAAAAGAGAAGTAAAATAGGGGATTAGAAAGGCTAAACGTGACTATGAAATTAGAGTTGCTAATGAATCAAAGACTAATCCAAAGGGGTTCGTTCAAGTGTATAGGATGAATGTGAAGGAAAAAGTAGGACCTCTGAAAATTGGGAATGGACAGCTGACAGATAACAAACTGGAAATGTGTTCCTTATTTAATGACTATTTTTTGTCAGCTTTTACACAGGAAGATGTAAATGAGATTGCAGTAATTAACAATTATTTAGTTCAAGATGAATTTAAATTAACTAATATTACTGTCACGAGGGACATGGTTATTAAACAGATAGACAAACTGAAGCAAAATAAGTCCCCGGGACCCGATGAATTGTTTTCCAGGGTACTTAAGGAATGCAAGATTGAGCTTAGTCAGCCATTAACGAGTGTGTTTAATGCGTCCATCCTTACTGGTGTTGTGCTAGAGTTGTGGAAGATGGCTAATGTGGTTCCCATATTCAAATCAGGGTGTAAGTCCACTCCTTCAGACTACCGTCCAATAAGCCTGACATCTATAGTGGGAAAGTTATTAGAATCAATTATAGCTGACATTATTAGAAGTCACCTTGAAGAGCATAACTTGATAAATGAATCTCAGCATGGATTCACGAGATGTCGTTCCTGCCTGACAAATTTACTGACGTTCTTCAGTAGAACATTTGAGGCAGTTGACAGTGATAAAGAATGTGATATTGTTTATTTGGATTTTAGTAAAGCATTCGAGAGTACCTCACAAGAGACTCTTAAGAAAATTGACAGCTCATGGTATAGGAGGTAAAGTTCTAGCATGGATAGAGGCATGGTTTACCAATAGAAAGCAGAGAGTTACCATTAATGGCGTGAAATCTGAATGGGGATTAGTCACTAATGGCGTTCCACAAGGATCAGTTTTTAGGCCCTCTCTTGTTCATAACTTACATTAATGACCTTGATGAAGGGATTACGAGTGACATGAGTAAATTTGCTGATGATACAAAGATAGGCCGTATAATTCACTCTGAAAATGATAGCAATGAACTCCAGGATGATTTGGACAAATTAATGTCTTGGTCTGAAAAATGGCAGATGAAGTTCAATGTGGATTAGTGTAATGTATTAGCCCTTGGTAATGAAAATAACCCTTGAAGCTATAATCTAGGTGAAGTAGAGCTTTATCATACAGAATGTGAAAAAGACTTGGGAGTCATGGTAAGCAGAAATCTAAAGCCAAGACAGCAGTGCCTTAGTGTGCGCAACAAGGCCAACAGATTACTTGGATTTATCTCAAGAAGTATAAGTAACAGAAGTCCAAAAGTTATTTTACAGCTCTATACATCACTAGTGAGGCCTCATTTAGATTATGCTGCTCAGTTTTGGTCCCCTTACTACAGGATGGATATAGACTCATTAGAGAACATACAGAGAAGAATGACTAAAATGATTTACTGTGTAAGGAACCTCCCGTATGAAGATAGACTTAAAGCCTTAAATCTCCACTCTCTGGAGAGGCGTAGAATGAGGGGAGATATCATTGAAGTGTATAAGTGGATGACGGGCATAAACAAGGGAGATATTAATAAAGTACTGAGGGTGTTGAACCAGGTAAGAACCAGGAATAATGGATTTAAATTGGATAAATTTAGATTTAGAAATGACATGGGTAAGTACTGGTTTTCTAACAGAGTTGTAAATGTGTGGAACAGTCTTCCCAGTGGGGTGATAGAGGCTAGGACCTTGGGTAGCTTTAAGAAGAGATTGGACAAATATATGAGTGGGAGGGGCTGGGTTTGATTGGTGTCATTGGGTGCAGGAGTTATTTCTTGGGTAGCTTAAGGTAGATGTCGTTTTGATAAGGGCCTGCCTTGCATGGGCCAGTAGGCCTTCTGCAGTGTTCCTCCATTCTTATGTTCTTATGAATTGTATGGCTTCGCTCTGAATGGTTTGACAAGAATCTTCATGAAATTTGTACGAGGCGGCTTCTACACAAGAATCGTCGAGAATTCCCAGGAACTACGTGTGAGCATGAATTCAGAGGTGGATGTCGTTTTACATGGCATCTCTAAGTACTTCACATGGGTGAAGGTACGAAATGTATCCTTAGAGGCGATGGCGTATAGTCTACAGGAGTTTTTCAGCAGTTATGGAAGAGTGCATTTTGCAACCATGGGAGTGTGGAGGAATGGTCCATATGAAGGGCTGCCGGAGGGTTCTTACACCCTCAAAATGTCTTTAACAAGGTCTATGCCATCCTATGTTATGATGACCGGTTATAGGACACAGGTTTTTGTGTACCATGCTGGTCAAAGGAAAACATGTCGTTTGTGTAGCTCCTATGAGCACATGGCAGCCCAGTGTCCTCGGAGGCAGGCTTCTCGAGTTCTGGGGCCTCCATTTGTGATTCAGCAGATGTGCCTGACTCGGGTTCTTCGGGAAGACGGAGGACTGACCTCTGGAGCGAGGAGGTCGAAAGGGAGGTGGCGGTAGTGGAGACGTGTGTCACTCTCCCAGGGGCGTCGGGGGAGACGAAGGTGACGCCTGAGGAGTTTTTAGTTCAGGAAGCTTCGACCCAGGATGGTTTATTGGCAGTTGTGATCAAGGATTTTTTGGATGGGGATGAGTCCTGTGCAGAAGGCGTCTTCAGTTTATGTGAGGACGGAGCACTGGAGGGACAACAAAACGTGGAGAAAGCCTTGAGTAAGGAAGGACTGGAGAATGTGGTGGTCATGGAGGTACACCATGAGGATTCACCTGATGGTGATGTGTGTGTAAGCGGAAGTTCTAGGAAAAGAACTGCAGGAGCATCAGAGATAGACGAGGTCATCACCCCAGGGCAGAGGCTGGGGAAGAACTCATGGGCAGCGATTGTGGAGAAGATGGCTCATAGTGGTAGAGGTGCACCTGAGTTGCACAGTGGAAGAGGGAGGGGGGTGAGTGCACAGGAAAAAACGAGTGAAAAAGCTGGTACACGTAATGTGAAAAGTGCAGTGAGTAAATCCCAGCGGCATAGAGGAAAACCGCCCCTTCTATAACATTCAGATGTCACACTTAATGTTAATGGCCTTAAGACAGAGGTCAAGAAAGTTTTTTTGGTGTGGTTTTTACGGAGGTTTGATGTCGACATTTATTTTTTGCAAGAGCATAATCACAGGGCTGGATGTGAGTTGAGGTTGAAAGAATATCGGATGTATGTTAGCAGTGGTTTGCAATTGAAGGGTGGGATAGCAGTGGCGGTAAAGGAGACCAGCCCCTTGTGTGTCATGGGTTGGGAAGAGGGGGGGTTGGGAGGGTAGTGAGGGTGGATGGTGTCTGGGGTGAGAGTCGGGCTAGTTTTGTAGGTGTTTACATGCCAGCAACTAGCAATACCAGGGTAAAAGTAGATTTTGTAAGGGAGGTCTTGCTGTATCACTTGAGAGGTTTGCCTGCTATAACTGTAATAGGAGGTGATTGGAATTGTGTGATACGGAGTGGTGATGTTGAACCAAGAGGGACGGGTTGCATGTTGAGTGTTCTGAGGGGTGTATTGCGGGATGTTGGGGTTGTTGATGTGGTGGGGAGGGGGGATACCTAGTGGAGCATACGTTCATCCATAGGGGATATAAGGCAAGATTGGACAGAATCTATGTTAAGCAGGGTATAGATGTGGTGAGGGCGAGAGCCTTCGATGTGGGGTTTTCTGATCACAGGGCAGTGATTGCAGATCTGATGTGGGATGGAGTAGTGCGTATTTATTCTGGGTACTGGAAATTAAACATAAGGCTCCTTAAGGAGGAGGGGGAGGGGTCTTTTTTCAGTGATTGGTGGTTGCATTTTTGGGAGGCTAGAGATAGGGAGATAGATCTGTTAGAATGGTGGAAAATGCAGGCCAAGCCTGAGATAGCAAATTTTTTTAAGGTTAGGGGACAAGAGGTGAGGTGGTGTTATGGGTTGCAAACTTATCTGGAAGGACAGTTGCAAGGCTGTTATGATGGGGGAGGTGGTAGGAGGGATGACATGGATAGTCTTTGGGGTAGAATAGCTGAATTACGCAATGATAGGTTTGATGCAGTCAGGGTTAGGGCGGGGTTAGATGATGTATTGTGGGGTGATAAGCCATCCGGGTTTGTTTTACGTAAATTTCGAGAACGTCAGATGGTAACCACCATATTACAATTGGAAATAAGCCCTGGGGTGAGAGGGTACCCAGAGGGTCGGGTCCTATCCAACACGGAAAGTATGAGTCTCTATGCTGATAGTTGGTTTATGGAGAAATGGAGTAGGAGGGAGGGGGGTTCCTGGGAGGGAATTTTTGGAGGGGGGTTCCATAGTGTTTTAAGTGAGCAGGATAGAGTGGAGTTAGAGGGTGGTATAAGTGAGGTTGAGGTGGAAGAGGCAGTTTTAGGGATGAGTACCGGAAAAACACCTGGAGTTTACCTGGAGAGAGTTCCGGGGGTCAACGCCCCTGCAGCCCGGTCTGTGACCAGGCCTCCTGGTGGATCAGAGCCTGATCAACCAGGCTGTTGCTGCTGGCTGCACGCAAACCAACGTACGAGCCACAGCCCGGCTGATCAGGAACTGACTTTAGGTGCTTGTCCAGTGCCAGCTTGAAGACTGCCAGAGGTCTGTTGGTAATCCCCTTATGTGTGCTGGGAGGCAGTTGAACTGTCTCGGGCCGCTGACACTTATTGTATGGTCTCTTAACGTTCTAGTGACACCCCTGCTTTTCATTGGGGGGATGTTGCATCGTCTGCCAAGTCTTTTGCTTTCGTAGTCAGTGATTTTCGTGTGCAAGTTCGGTACTAGTCCCTCTAGGATTTTCCAGGTGTATATAATCATGTATCTCTCCCGCCTGCGTTCCAGGGAATACAGGTTCAGGAACCTCAAGCGCTCCCAGTAATTGAGGTGTTTTATCTCCGTTATGCGCGCCGTGAAGGTTCTCTGTACATTTTCTAGGTCAGCAATTTCACCTGCCTTGAAAGGTGCTGTTAGTGTGCAGCAATATTCCAGCCTAGATAGAACACCGGGGATAGACGGTATACCAAATGATTTTTAGAGCACATTGGGGGTGTATTAGGCAATGCTTTGTTGGGGTATTGAATCATATGTTAACTAGTGGGAAGTTGGGCAAATCGCAAAGTACGGGTGTCATAGTTTTGGTGCCAAAGCAGAGGGGGGGGGGAAGAGTTTTGAGTGCTTATCGAGCAATATTTCTGATGTGCGCAGATTACAAGGTTTTTGCGAAAATCTTAGGCAATAGACTGAAGAAGGTCATGGGGTCGGTAATACATGGGGGACAGTTTGGAATTCCTGGGAGGAGTATGTGGGCAGATAACAATAAATAACAAAAAAAGGCACAATACCGTGACTGGAACGATACACAAATAACCCGCACATAAAAGAGAGAAGCTTACGACGACGTTTCGGTCCGACTTGGACCATTGACAAAGTCACACTAACCAGAGGTGGAGCAGGACGGCTATACATGTATAAAGGCAGGAAGAGGAGGTGGTAGTAGTAGTAGTAGTAGTAGTACAAGAATTGTATATAATACCGACAAGATGAAATTAAGACACATGCAGAACATCCGGGCATCCCCATCATAGACGTTTCGCCATCCAGCCAGCCACTGGATGGCGAAACGTCCACAACAAAGACAACCAGACGCCGCACATGTCTTAATTTCATCAGTAGTTGTAGTAGTAGTAGAAGAAGAAGAGGTAGTAGTAGTGGTAGTGGTAGAAGTGGGAAATAAGGAAGACGAGCCAGTCAAATACAAAGGAAGGGGAGCACTGCAAGAGAGCTAGATGCCCACAGAGGGAGAGCAAGCGCACAGAGGTGCGTGAAAGGGGAAGTGGTGAAATAAATGAAGAAGGAACAGAAACACGAGACAGGAGAGAGAAAGACAATCCAGAGGAGAAAAGGAAAGAGGAAAGGGGAAGAGGAAGAAGAAGAAAAAGAAGAAGAAAAAATGAGGATTCAGGTTAAGTCACGGGTGTTCTGAAGTTTGGAGCATTTTACAATGTAGTGGGAGAGGAAGGCATCTACAGAGACGAAGCCAGGACTAAGGTTCATACAAGGAAAGTTGTGTATTAGAGAGGATTCAACTAGACGGCGACTTTCCTCTTTCCTTTTCTCCTCTGGGTTGTCTTTCTCTCTCCTGTCTCGTGTTTCTGTTCCTTCTTCATTTATTTCACCACTTCCCCTTTCACGCACCTCTGTGCGCTTGCTCTCCCTCTATGGGCATCTAGCTCTTTTGCAGTGCTCCCCTTCCTTTGTATTTGACTGGCTCGTCTTCCTTATTTCCCACTTCTACCACTACCACTACTACTACCTCTTCTTCTTCTACTACTACTACAACTACTGATGAAATTAAGACACATGTGCGGCGTCTGGTTGTCTTTGTTGTGAACGTTTCGCCATCCAGTGGCTGGCTGGATGGCGAAACGTCTACGATGGGGATGCCCGGGTGTTGTGCATGTGTCTTAACTTAATTTCATCTTGTCGGTATTATATACAATTCTTGTACTACTACTACTACTACTACCACCACCTCTTCCTGCCTATATATAGCCGTCCTGCTCCACCTCTGTTAGTGTGACTTTGTCAATGGTCCAAGTCGGACCGAAACGTCGTCGTAAGCTTCTCTCTTTTATGTGCGGGTTATTTGTGTATGTGGGTAGATCATGGATGTATTAGGGATTTCCTCGAGGGTAGTAGTGAGAGCAGTATTCTAGGTCTGGATTGGGAGAATGCTTATGATTACATGGATAGGGATTTTTTGACTGAGAGTATGGTAAGAATGGGTTTTGGAGGGAGGGTGATGGGATGGGTGAGGACATTGTATACTGATGCATCGATGAGAGTACAGGTAAATGGTAGGTTGGGTAGTCCTGTAAGCATGGAGAGAGCTTTGAGGCAAGGGTGTCTGCTCTCCCAAAACTCTTTGCATGTATGCAGAATCCTTTCTATGTGCTTGTTGATGGTGAGACGGGAGGGATGGGGGAGAGTGGAGGCTTTTGTGGGAATATTGTGGGTTATGTAGATGATACAACTGTTTTACTTAATGAGAGAGAAGATTCAAGTAAGGTGGGGAGGGTACTTGAGATTTTTGGGAATGATACTGGGATGAGAGTTAATAAGCAGAAATCACGGTTGCTGGAAGTAGGCGCTTGGGTAGGCGGGAGCTTGGGGGAGGAGTTTGGCTGGATAACTGTAGAAAGGCTCAAGATTTGTGGGATTTTGTATTTGGCAGATGCACAGGAGAGCAGGAGGGTTAATTCAGAAATGGTAATGGACAGAGCTTTGAGTAGGCTTAGGAGTTTCCGGGCCGGGGACATAACCTTGCATCAAATGGTTGTGGTGGTAAATACGCTGATTTATAGTAAGGTGGGGGGAGTGGCGGAAATTTATCCCTTATGAAGTCAGGATATTATGGAATTACAAAGGAGAGTATTAAGGTATGTGTGGGGTTTTGGGAGGGCGTGGTTGGGCAAAGATGTGGTAATGACTGCGGTAAGACAGTGAGGATTGGGATTGATGGCATTGGGATCTAGGGTGAAGGCACTGTATGTTAAGCAGAGGTATATTCGAGCAGGGGGGGAAAGGGGTCTTCGAGTGGGGGAGGTGATGAGGGATGTCCGCAAATGGTGGAGTGGCAGGGACTTAGTGAAGTGTGAAGATATGTTAAGGTTTATGATAAAGGTTCGCAATGTTAAAAAACGGTTGGTGGGAGTGGGTCGTTGTAAGGAATTACTGCAGGGGATGGCAGTGTATCCCACATATAATTGACGAGTGATATGGGTGGAATTTAGTAAACTAAGAATAAAGGCAAGAGTGAGGGAATTAGTATATAGATTTCTTATGGGGACTTTGGCATCGAAAGAGGTGCTAAGACAAATGAGGTTTGTGAGAGAGGCGTCATGGGATTTTGTGGGGAAGTTGAAACTGCTTTCCATGTAGTATATTTTTGTTCTGCTTTGGAGGTGGTAAGATTGTGGTTGAAGAGAGTTTTTTTTTTATTGGGGGGAGGTCAGATATCACCCCTTAGGGCTTTAATGTTAGATATGAAAAGGGTGCCCAACGAGGTGGGGAGGGCGATCAGATACATAATAGTTGATTACTTGTATGTCTCTTGGGGGATGAGGGAAGTGGAGGGAAACACTAGGATAAAAGTGTTGGCGGCGTGTTTTTATAGGACAGCGTGTAGGAACAAACAATTATATGGGGGACGGTGGGTTACTAGTTTTCCGGAGGGATATCATGGAGTTACTGTTGTGCGTTTACTCCGCTAGGTGTCGGGGTGAGGAGGCAAGGGGTTGGTCTCTTCAGTGGTGTGTTCTATTGGAGTGATTGGATGCCTGAATGGGAAAGGTTGACTGGTTTGCAAGGAATTTGATGTGGGTGTTTTTTGCAGGGAGCCGTCAGAAGGTTGTGTGCCAGATATTGAGAGTATGGGTTTATTGTGGTGTATGTCAGGGGATGGTAAGGCATAGTCCTTTTGTCTGGTGTGTATCTGCCCTTGGACGGTGCCGGAAGATTCCTCGTTTTTCTAGAGGTTTGCTCTAGGTATCGGGGTATTAAGCGTAATGTTCTTGTGGAGGTGTGACATGAATGTACATGACTTTGTATAGCTCTGCACTTATGGCTGCTTATTGCATTGTGTGCAGACCTATAATTGTCATAGTTTCGATTATTGTGTGTAACTAGTCCTAGGGTATGAAGGTAGACTGGTCCTATTTGGTATAGGTTCGTTTAGTAGGCCGGTGAGCCTACAAAACGTGAGGATGTGGTACCATGATTGGCATATTTGATACTCTGTTTGTATGCATGTAAATCTGTGTAGAGGTATGTTGCCTAGGGATACCTGTGTGTTACATGCAATATTTTGGGAGTACCTGCGGAAGAAGGGTGAACCAATGTATAAAGGGTCCGGGGTATGTAGACCTTATGAATTTTGTAAAACCACATCGTTAAAAGTTGTATGTGATTTTCTGTTTTTTTTTCTTTTATCGTTATCTGGAGTTTACCTGGAGAGAGTTCCGGGGGTCAACGCCCCCGCGGCCCGGTCTGTGACCAGGCCTCCTGGTGGATCAGAGCCTGATCAACCAAGCTGTTACTGCTGGCTGCACGCAAACCAACAAACGAGCCACAACCCGGCTGGTCAGGTACCGACTTTAGGTGCTTGTCCAGTGCCAGCTTGAAGACTGCCAGGGGTCTATTGGTAATCTCCCTTATGTATGCTGGGACGCAGCTGAACAGTCTCGGGCCCCTGACACTTATTGTATGGTCTCTTAACGTGCTAGTGACACCCCTGCTTTTCATTGGGGGGATGTTGCATCGTCTGCCAAGTCTTTTGCTTTCGTAGTGAGTGATTTTCGTGTGCAAGTTCGGTACTAGTCCCTCTAGGATTTTCCAGGTGCATATAATCATGTATCTCTCCCGCCTGCATTCCAGGGAATACAGGTTCAGGAACGTCAAGCGCTCCCATTAATTGAGGCGTTTTATCTCCGTTATGCGGGACGTGAAGGTTCTCTGTACATTTTCTAGGTCAGCAATTTCACATGCCTTGAAAGTGTGCAGCAATATTCCAGCAAAGATAGAACAAGTGACCTGAAGAGTGTCATCATGGGCTTGGCATCCCTAGTTTTGAAGGCTCTCATTATCCATCCTGTCATTTTTCTAGCAGATGCGACTGATACAATGTTATGGTCCTTGAAGGTGAGATCCTCCGACATGATCACTCCCAGGTCTTTGACGTTGGTGTTTCGCTCTATTTTATGGCCAGAATTTGTTTTGTACTCTGATGAAGATTTAATTTCCTCGTGTTTTCCATATCTGAGTAATTGAAATTTCCCATCGTTGAACTTCATGTTGTTTTCTGCAGCCCACTGAAAGATTTGGTTGATGTCCGCCTGGAGCCATGCAGTGTCTGCAATGGAAGACACTGTCATGCAGATTCGGGTGTCATCTGCAAAGGAAGACACGGTGCTGTAACTGGCATCCTTGTCTATGTCAGATATGAGGATGAGAAGCAAGATGGGAGCGAGTACTGTGCCTTGTGGAACAGAGCTTTTCACCGTAGCTGCCTCGGACTTTACTCTGTTGACTACTACTCTCTGTGTTCTGTTTGTGAGGAAATTATAGATCCATCTACCAACTTTTCCTGTTATTCCTTTAGCACGCATTTTGTGCGCTATTATGCCATGGTCACGCTTGTCGAAGGCTTTTGCAAAGTCTGTATATATTACATCTGCATTCTTTTTGTCTTCTAGTGCATCTAGGAGCTTGTCGTAGTGATCCAATAGTTGAGACAGACAGGAGCGACCTGTTTTAAACCCATGTTGCCCTGGGTTGTGTAATTGATGGGTTTCTAGATGGGTGGCGATCTTGCTTCTTAGGACCCTTTCTAAGATTTTTACGATATGGGATGTTAGTGCTATCAGTCTGTAGTTCATTGCTATTATTGCTTTATCGCCCCCTTTCTGGAGTGGGGCTATGTCTTTTTTTAGTAACTGTGGGACGACCCCCATGTCCATGCTCCCTCTCCATAGGATGGTAAAAGCTCGTGATAGGGGCTTCTTGCAGTTCTTGATGAACACGGAGTTCCATGAGTCTGGCCCTGGGGCAGAGTGCATGGGCATGTCATTTATCGCCTTTTCGAAGTCATTTGGCGTCAGGATAACATCAGATAGGCTTGTGTTAACCAAATTCTGTGGCTCTCTCATAAAAAATTCATTTTGATCTTCGACTCTAAGTCTGGTTAGCGGCTTGCTAAAAACTGAGTCATATTGGGACTTGAGTAGCTCACTCATTTCCTTGCTCTCATCTGTGTAGGACCCATCTTGTTTAAGTAGGGGCCCAATACTGGGCGTTGTTCTCGACTTTGATTTGGCATAGGAAAAGAAATACTTTGGATTTCTTTCGATTTTATTTATGGCTTTTAGTTCTTCCCGCGATTCCTGACTCCTATAAGATTCCTTTAACTTAAGTTCGATGCTTGCTATTTCTCTGACCAGTGACTCCCTACGCATTTCAGATATATTGGCCTCTTTTAGCCGCTCTGTTATTCTTTTCCGTCGTCTGTAAAGGGAGCGCCTGTCTCTTTCTATTTTACATCTACTCCTCCTCTTTCTTAGAGGAATAAGTCTTGTGCATACATCGAGTGCCACAGAGTTAATCTGTTCTAGGCATAAGTTGGGGTCTGTGTTGCTTAGTCTATCTTCTCAGCTTATATCGGTTAGGAATCGGTTTACTTGGTCCCACTTTATGTTTTTGTTATTGAAGTTGAATTTGGTTAATGCTCCCTAATGGCAGAAATCGTACACCAAATCCAGTCATTCCTGGAGTGGAACCACAGTCGATGGCCTCCACTCCAAACCAACAGATACAGATACTAATGCCGGAAAAAAAATCACCCACAGTACCAACAATACCACCAGACCGATGACATTCTTCTTTGCAAATACACAGGGTCTAAAGCCAGCAACAAACAACAAAATACCTTTCATCCGTGGACTGCTTGCAGAGGCAAAGGCAATGTTCGCGGCTTTCACTGAGACCCACATAAAGGATCACTTGGACAACGAAATATGGATCCCAGGTTACAACCTATACAGATGTGACAGAGTGAACAGGCAAAGGGGGGGGGGGTGGCCTGTACATTGCAGAGTCACTTGTTTGCACAGAACTGCTTAATGCCTCAAATGATGTAGTGGAAGTTTTAGTCATTGTGGTAGTCTACAAGCCTCCGGATGCAACATCCCAGCAATTCCAGGAACAGCTGTTAAAAATTGACCACTGTCTGGAAAATCTTCCAGCTCCTGCCCCCAACATCTTGCTCCTGGGGGATTTCAACTTAAGGCACCTAAAATGGAGGAATATAGCAAATAATATTGTTGCAGTAATAACACCAGGAGGCAGCTCTGACGAATACTCACACTCACATGAGCTTTTAAATCTCTGCACAAAATTCAATTTAAACAAGCAAATAATAGAGCCTACTAGACTGGAGAATACACTAGACCTCATCTTCACTAACAATGATGATCTGATAAGAAATGTCATCATATCAAAAACAATACACTCAGATCACAACATAATTGAGGTTCAGACATGTATGCGAGGAGCCCCAGACCGACAAAATGAGACTAGTCACGAGGGAGCATTCACCAAATTCAACTTCAATAACAAAAACATAAAGTGGGACCAAGTAAACCAAGTCCTAACCGATATAAGCTGGGAAGATATACTAAGCAACACAGACCCCAACTTATGCCTAGAACAGATTAACTTTGTGGCACTCGATGTATGCACAAGGCTTTTTCCTCAAAGAAAAAGGAGGAGTAGATGTAAAAAAGAAAGAGACAGGCTCTCCCTTTACAGGCGACGGAAAAGAATAACAGAGCGGCTAAAAGAGGTCAATATATCTGAAATGCGTAGGGAGACACTGGTCAGAGAAATAGCAAGCATCGAACTTAAGCTAAAGGAATCTTATAGGAGTCGGGAATCGCGGGAAGAACTAAAAGCCATAAGTGAAATCGAAAGAAGCCCAAAGTATTTCTTCTCCTATGCCAAATCAATGTCGAGAACAACGTCCAGTATTGGGCCGCTACTTAAACAAGATGGGTCCTACACAGATGACAGCAAAGAAATGAGTGAGCTACGCAAGTCCCAATATGACTCAGTTTTTAGCAAGCCGCTGACCAGACTGAGAGTCGAAGATCAAAATGAATTTCTTATGAGAGAGCCACAAAATTTGATTAACACAAGCCTATCCGATGTTATCCTGACGCCAAATGACTTCGAACAGGCGATAAATGACAAGCCCATGCACTCTGCCCCAGGGCCAGACTCATGGAACTCCGTGTTCATCAAGAACTGCAAGAAGCCCCTATCACGAGCCTTTTCCATCTTATGGAGAGGGAGCATGGACACGGGGGTCGTCCCACAGTTACTAAAAACAACAGACATAGCCCCACTCCACATAGGGGGCAGTAAAGCAACAGCAAAGAAATACAGACCAATAGCACTAACATCCCATATCACAAAAATCTTTGAAAGGGTCCTAAGAAGCAAGATCACCACCCATCTAGAAACCCATCAGTTACACAACCCAGGGCAACATGGGTTTAGAGCAGGTCGCTCCTGTCTGTCTCAACTATTGGATCACTACGACAAGCTCCTAAATGCACTAGAAGACAAAAAGAATGCAGATATAATATATACAGACTTTGCAAAAGCCTTCGACAAGTGTGACCATTACGTAATAGCGCTCAAAATGCGTGCTAGAGGAATAACTGTTAAAGTCGGTCGATGGATCTATAATTTCCTCACTAACAGAACACAGAGAGTAGTCGTCAACAGAGTAAAGTCCGAGGCAGCTACGGTGAAAAGCTCTGTTCCACAAGGCACAGTACTCGCTCCCATCTTGTTCCTCATCCTCATATTCGACATAGACAAGGATGTCAGCCACAGCACCGTGTCTTCCTTTGCAGATGACACCCGAGTCTGCATGACAGTGTCTTCCATTGCAGACACTGCAAGGCTCCAGGCAGACATCAACCAAATCTTTCAGTGGGCTGCAGAAAACAATATGAAGTTCAACGATGAGAAATTTCAATTACTCAGATATGGTAAACACGAGGAAATTAAATCTTCATCAGAGTACAAAACAAATTCTGGCCACAAAATAGAGCGAAACACCAACGTCAAAGACCTGGGAGTGATAATGTTGGAGGATCTCACCTTCAAGGACCATAACATTGTATCAATCGCATCTGCTAGAAAAATGACAGGATGGATAATGAGAACCTTCAAAACGAGGGATGCCAAGCCCATGATGACACTCTTCAGGTCACTTGTTTTATCTAGGCCTGAATATTGCTGCACACTAACAGCACCTTTCAAGGCAGGTGAAATTGCTGACCTAGAAAATGTACAGAGAACCTTCACGGCACGCATAACGGAGATAAAACACCTCAATTACTGGGAGCGCTTGAGGTTCCTGAACCTGTATTCCCTGGAACGCAGGAGGGAGAGATACATGATTATATACACCTGGAAAATCCTAGAGGGACTAGTACCGAACTTGCACACGAAAATCACTCACTACGAAAGCAAAAGACTTGGCAGACGATGCACCATCCCCCCAATGAAAAGCAGGGGTGTCACTAGCACGTTAAGAGACCATACAATAAGTGTCAGGGGCCCAAGACTGTTCAACTGCCTCCCAGCATACATAAGGGGGATTACCAACAGACCCCTGGCAGTCTTCAAGCTGGCACTGGACAAGCACCTATGGTCGGTTCCTGACCAGCTGGGCTGTGGCTCGTACGTTGGTTTGCGTGCAGCCAGCAGCAACAGCCTGGTTGATCAGGCTCTGATCCACCAGGAGGCCTGGTCACAGACCGGGCCGCGGGGGCGTTGACCCCCGGAACTCTCTCCAGGTAACTCCAGGTAATTATTATTATATAGTGTTAGATTGTTATTATTATACATTATTATTAGTATTATTGTCATTTTTATTAGTACATAGGTATAATAATTATCATTATTATTAATTTAGGGACCTGGAGCACAGATCCAATTCCCTAGATCAAAAGCCCTTCACCATGTACGTACTACTACTACTACTACTACTACTACTACTAATAATAATAATAATAATAATAATAATAATAATAATAATAATAATTATTATTATTATTATTATTATTATTATTATTATTATTATTATTATAACAATAATAATACAATATAGTAATAATAACAGTAAGGAGAAACTTTAAAAGGCTGCCAGTAGTTGGCGCCACCATCAGCAAAACATTGGGAACCACCACTAGTACATTTTTCACCTGTCTAGACTTAAGTAGTCTATTAGTGTCTGCCCGAAATGCCTCAGCATGATAGTGGCTTTCTTTGCTCCAATCATATTATGATATGTAAACACACATTGTAACCTTTTCAAAAAAATCAATATTTTATTTTATTTATTTATGTAAGGAACCTCCCTTGTGGGGGAAGTTTGCATCCTGAAATTTCTAGAAGCAAAAAAAAAAAAAAAAAAAAAAAAAAAAAAAAAAAAAAAAAAAAAAAAAAAAAAAAAAAAAAGCCCCTCAAGGAAGGTTCCTTGATGTTGGTGAGGGGCTCTTGATTTAGGGAATTGGATCTGTGCTCCAGTTCCCCGAATTAAGCCTGAATGCCTTCCACATCCCCCCCCCAGGCGCTGTATAATCCTCCGGGTTTAGCGCTTCCCCTTGATTATAATAATAATAATAGAAGCAAAAAATCGACCGAACGATAGTTCATTTCCTGAAAAATTCGCAAGGTTTGTGAGCCCAGGTTCCACTGTATATCCACACATTGTATGCAGCACATATGCTGCTATGTGTGATAATCTATGTAACTGTATTTGTGTATATCTGAATATACCTACTTATTCTTTGAGACATGAGAAAATACGAGTTTCCCCTTTTGCTGTGGTACAACTGAACATGAATGAGATAGCCCAGCACCAGAGGGACTGTCGCTTGGGAAAACAAGAGTCCCAATTTGCTGGGGAGTGCGGCATTCCTTACCGCTAGGCATGGTGAACGAGGTGTACTGAATTGGCACTCCCACAATGCACTGCAGCCTCCCCGATTTTTTATACTGCTCACACTGAGCACATAGACCCATTCTTCCACATGTAGGCCTACGAGCTTTCTCCTGCTGGATTTGAAGCTGCTTGAGTTTTGGCGTAGTATTACAGGACTGACACTGGCTTGAAGCAGTAATATTACTGCACTGACAGTGAAAGGGTTAACCCTTTCAGGGTCGAGAGGCCCTCTCCTAAACTCGTTCTTAGGGTCGAAAATTTTTTGGAAAAAAATTTTTTTCTTATGAAATGATAATCTTTTCCCGATCATAATGACACCAAAAGTATAAAATTTGATGGAAAACCTACGGAATTATGCTCTCGCGAAGTTAGCGGTCTCGACGATGTTTGATGCACAGGCGATTTTGTCCACTTTGAGCCCTGTTTTCGGCCAATTTCAGTGTACTAGTCGACAATATCTATTTCGCTAGAACTCCATTTTTTGCTATCGAATGAGTACAAGAAACTACCCATTTACCGATTTCAAGTATCCAATAAAGTGGTAAGAAATTGGCGAATTTGCCAATTTCACACAAATTTCAGAAGATGCCAATTTCCAAATAGGGCCCAGAATAAGCAAGACAGACATTCCTGGCACCAAAATAACATTTTCTCTGTTCATTAGTCACGTGTCCAGGCCCCCTCTTACATCTCTTTTGCTTTCCACTTTGAATTTTTATTCTAACAAAAAATAAAAGATTTACTGTTATGCAGACTACTGCATTAGAGCAGAAATGGCGTAGAAATGGTATAAATAATATCAGTGCACTTGTAAAAGAATATTAGACTCGCCAGTTGACGTGTATTGGAAGCTTGGCATGATTTGTTTACTTTTAAAATTTGGTAATTTCGAACATTTCTGCTACTTTGAGCTAAATTTCAAGGTACTTTTCATCATGAAACCAATCAAAATCATCTCAATTTCTGTAATATGTCTTCCATTCTCTAAAATAAGACCAGGAAAACTAGAATACAACCATAAATACCATAAAAAATACACTGCAAACTAGCTGTTTTAAACCAAAAACACGGTCAGAGTTTTTTTTTCTCATTATGCACTGTGTGCTGCAGGACTTTTTTTTATACTGTGCACACTGACCACATAGACCCATTCTTTCATATGCAGACCTACCAGCCTTCTCTCACTAGATTTGAAGGTGCTAGAATTTAGGAGTTCTAGTACGCCAATAACCCTGATGCATAAGCCGTACTAGTATGTCGGAAGCCCTGAAAGGGTTAAAGTTATTACGTATACAGTAGGGCCACATTTATGCAGTAGGATAGGTTCCAGGCTACTGCTAGAAAGCAGACCTCCATTTTTCCACTTATAAATGCATACAAATGCCAGATAACAAGTTAACACTAGCGTATATTAAGTTAACAATAGAACTAGTCATTAAAAAACAATGAAAAAAATAAAATACATACACAGTATATTCATTGCTTACCTTAAAATGTGTATAGTCTTAATGTAGGGTGACAGGTGAGTATCTGCTGTAGAAAGTAAGGTATGGTAGCCCACATGGCAACCACACCGGCACGTAACATACAATAATTAAAGTGCCCCGAAGCAGTATTATTATTACCATCGACATACCTTGTTCACTGAGTTTACTCTTTTCTAGAAACTACCCTTAGATGTCACCATAAACAACAAAAAATTTATGAGAACAAGTCATGCCAAGAATTATAAACAAATCCAAATGCATAAGGGAAGTGACTGGGTCAAACACGCATTGATACACATATTCTCTGGTGTTGGACTAGAGAAAACGGATTTTTTTCCCCTCCGCTGGGCTACCACATTTCATATTTGTGTGATTTTTTTTCTGGTGTGGGTATATGTATCATGTTTATATGATATATAACATGTTTCTTATTTAACCCTTTGATTGTTGCAGGCCCCTTTCTGAAACTGTCATTCTGTCGCAAAATATTCGAAAAAAAAAAAAAATTTTTCTTACCAAAATGTTACGATTATTTTACTGAGTGTTTTAAGCCTAAAAATTTCTTTTTTGCCATCGGTACTTACCGAGAATAGAGGCGCAAAGTTGGCAGAAAATTAGCGGCGTATGGCAACAGCGGCGAATACCGCTGTATAATTTTATTTACTCCAATTCTAAGATTTCCTGTATTTTCCAGTATTTTTCTTTTCTAAGTAGCTTATGTTGCCTGTGAGACCAAAGTAAAATGCACTGTTCAAATATACACTTTGTTTACAACACAATAACTGAACAAACATTATCACTATTAGATTGTGTATAAAACTTGTTTACACAAACAATACAAAACATTGTTTATTACTATTGTTCCATAATATATATACATATGTACAGTTACTGAACACTTTCCTAGAACTGCTGCAGCTTATGGAACCCTTTGAAACATGGGAACATGCAGAGTGGTACTTGACACTCCTCACACATAAAACGAGTGTCTCTGCGTGTTTGTGGGCGTTTTGTGGTATGTACACATACAAAACACCTCTTCTGAGCACTTTTCTTGAAAGCAGTAGGAGGCAGTTGTATAGGGTAGTGATCACCAGGCCTCAAACGAGATGGCATGTATTGGTAATTTCGAGGGCGCTGGTCTAATGCAGGTGTTGCTCGTTGGTACTTGGATTATTTGTCTGATGACTGACAAACAAAATTCGCCATATTTTGGTTTGTTGTTGGTCCTCAACTTGTATATGTTATCAGCATTTAGCATGAAAATATCTAGAAGATGGAAAAAAAGTTTTATATACCACTTATAACTCTTGCGTACACAATAAGCAAACCCAATCTGCATGTCACATTTGTCCACTAAGCGCATATTGAGGTTGTAGTCCATGACAGCTGCAGGTTTTAGAATAGGTTTACTGGTCTCTCTATTGTGCCTGCCAGTGTGTGCCATTTCGTTTTGGTGAACTGATGTCAACAATGTGACATCACGTTTGACATGCCACCGAAATGCCTTTATGTCATTGGCAGCAAAGGCCTGCACCTCACCTCTGCGAGTGTCAGCGTCGAACCTTGGCATATGCTTATGGTTACCACACACTGTGCCACACACGTCTGTCATGTTCACTCGCAAGAAATCACTGAGTGTGGGGCTTGTGTACGAGTTATCAGTATATAATATATGCCCCTTAACAAGATATGGTTCCATCATTGTTCGAACCACATCACCAGAGATACCCAATAACTTCCTGGTATCTCTCAATGTATTACTGCGAGTGTACACAATGATATCCAAAACGAGGCCACTTTTGCAATCACACAGTACAAATAACTTTATACCAAAGTGTTTCCTCTTGATTGGTATGTACTGCTTAAAAGAGTCTTCCTTATCAATAACAAGCTTCCTGAAGGAATAAAAATACATGTAACACTTTTGTTTCAGGTACATAAACAACATTTCTGATCTTAAATAACCTGTCGCTTCTGTCAGGCCTGGTTTTGTCTGAAAAGTGTAACATACGTAACAGTATCAAAAAACGATTTACTCCTATAATGTCACTAAAACCTGGGGTTGAAATCAGGCGTTCTGTTGACCAGTATTTGGTGACAGCGTGCTTATACACATGTGGCATAAGCATTATTGTGGCAAAGAACAGGTACATCTCTGCCACAGTTGTCCTTCCACTGGTGTACCTGGAGTTTACCTGGAGAGAGTTCCGGGGGTCAACGCCCCCGCGGCCCGGTCTGTGACCAGGCCTCCTGGTGGATCAGAGCCTGATCCACCTGGCTGTTACTGCTGGCTGCACGCAAACCAACGTACGAGCCACAGCCCAGCTGGTCAGGAACCGACTTTAGGTGCTTGTCCAGTGCCAGCTTCAAGACTGCCAGGGGTCTGTTGGTAATCCCCCTTATGTATGCTGGGAGGCAGTTGAACAGTCTCGGGCCCCTGACACTTATTGTATGGTCTCTTAACGTGCTAGTGACACCCCTGCTTTTCATTGGGGAATGTTGCATCGTCTGCCAAGTCTTTTGCTTTCGTAGTGAGTGATTTTCGTGTGCAAGTTCGGTACTAGTCCCTCTAGGATTTTCCAGGTGTATATAATCATGTATCTTTCCCGCCTGCATTCCAGGGAATACAGGTTCAGGAACCTCAAGCGCTCCCAGTAATTGAGGTGTTTTATCTCCGTTATGCGCGCCGTGAAGGTTCTCTGTACATTTTCTAGGTCAGCAATTTCACCTGCCTTGAAAGGTGCTGTTAGTTTGCTGCAATATTCCAGCCTAGATAGAACAAGTGACCTGAAGAGTGTCATCATGCGTTTGGCATCCCTAGTTTTGAAGGTTCTCATTATCCATCCTGTCATTTTTCTAGCAGATGCGATTGATACAATGTTATGGTCCTTGAAGGTGAGATCCTCCGACATGATCACTCCCAGGTCTTTGACGTTGGTGTTTCGCTCTATTTTGTGGCCAGAATTTGTTTTGTACTCTGATGAAGATTTAATTTCCTCGTGTTTACCATATCTGAGTAATTGAAATTTCTCATCGTTGAACTTCATATTGTTTTCTGCAGCCCACTGAAAGATTTGGTTGATGTCCGCCTGGAGCCTTGCAGTGTCTGCAATGGAAGACACTGTCATGCAGATTCGAGTGTCATCTGCAAAGGAAGACACAGTGCTGTGGCTGACATCCTTGTCTATGTCAGATATGAGGATGAGGAACAAGATGGGAGCGAGTACTGTGCCTTGTGGAACAGAGCTTTTCACCGTAGCTGCCTCGGACTTTACTCTGTTGACTACTACGCTCTGTGTTCTGTTAGTGAGGAAATTATAGATCCATCTACCAACTTTTCCTGTTATTCCTTTAGCACGCATTTTGTGCACTATTACGCCATGGTCACGCTTGTTGAAGGCTTTTGCAAAGTCTGTATATACTACATCTGCATTCTTTTTGTCTTCTAGTGCATCTGGGACCTTGTCGTAGTGATCCAATAGTTGAGACAGACAGGAGTGACCTGTTCTAAACCCATGTTGCCCTGGGTTGTATAACTGATGGGTTTCTAGATGGGTGGTGATCTTGCTTCTTAGGACCCTTTCAAAGATTTTTATGATATGGGATGTTAGTGCTATCGATCTGTAGTTCTTTGCTGTTGCTTTACTTCCCCCTTTGTGGAGTGGGGCTATGTCTGTTGTTTTTAGTAACTGTGGGACGACCCCTGTGTCCATGCTCCCTCTCCATAGGATGGTAAAGGCTCGTGATAGGGGCTTCTTGCAGTTCTTGATGAACACGGAGTTCCATGAGTCTGGCTCTGGGGCAGAGTGCATGGGCATGTCATTTATCGCCTGTTCGAAGTCATTTGGCGTCAGGATAACATCAGAGAGGCTTGTGTTAACCAAATTCTGTGGCTCTCTCATAAAATATTCATTTTGATCTTCGACTCTGTCTGGTTAGCGGCTTGCTAAAAACTGAGTCATATTGGGACTTGAGTAGCTCACTCATTTCCTTGCTGTCATCTGTGTAGGACCCATCTTGTTTAAGTAGGGGCCTAATACTGGACGTTGTTCTCGACTTTGATTTGGCATAGGAGAAGAAATACTTTGGGTTTCTTTCGATTTCATTTATGGCTTTTAGTTCTTCCCGCGATTCCTGATCTTGTTGAAAAAATTGTATTTGTCATGTTGTACTCATAGTATGTGTTGGTTTCCCTGACAATAATGTCCATCAGGGGTTCATTGAAGAATAAAGCATTCCAGTTCAGTAGCAGTGTTCCGAAGTGTACAAGATGGCCATATTCCACTTTGTTTCATCAAAGTCATGGGGACTGGGAACAAACTCGTCACCTTGCTGCCAATCCCAAATGCGGTCTGCTGGTGTGTTCTGGATATTGAAACGTGGTTGTGGTTGTGCAGGTTGTGGTTGTGTATGTTGTGGTTGTTGTGGGAGTGTGGGTTTGGGTGAGGCTGGTTGTAGTTGTGCAGTCAGCAGTGTCGGTAGTAGCGTGGCCCGCTGCTGGTGCCACATGACTCGTGCCACCATCACTATCACCACAACCACCACCACCACCTGCTACCTCACTCACATCGTTCATACCCATCGTAACAATATCGCCATTTTCACTATCAGGTCGTGGTGTAAAGCCACGGGATGTGCTCCGAGATTTACTCCTTTTCCTTGGAACAGCTTATGACACACTACCAGACCTCATGCTACGTCGTATATACTGCCGCTTCACTGGGGAATATTCACCCTCACTGTCGCAACTAGAACTGCTCTCATTAGCTTTGAAATCACCATCACTGTCACTGCTCACATTTGAGTCTTGTACACGGGCAAATAGTTTCCTCTTTCGTCCTGGTACAGGTGAACGTGAACAAATCATACCATGGGCAGGAATAGAACCCACGATCATCGAGTCTCATAACTCCAGACCATCGCGTTAGCCATTGGCCAGTGGCTAACGCGACGGTCTGGAGTTTTGAGACTCTCTGATCGTGGGTTCTATCCTCGCCCGTGGTATGGTTCGTTTGCAATCGTGTCATTACGATTTCGTGTGTCATGTGAACGTGAATGTGCTGGCCCAGCACCAGAGGTGGAAGGTCGTGGGTCTTCTGGGTTTTCATCACTAATTACGTTATCCTGGGCACTGTTCTCGGTTACACCCACTTGAAAACCATGGAATTCACTTTCACTGACACTTCCATTGCTGTTAGAACTATCACTTGGGAACAAAAGACCTCCAATCCGCCGAGAAGTGAAGCACTTCTTACCGCTAGGCATGGTGAAAATGAACTACCAAGATGGCGTTCCCACAATTCACCACTGAGTCCCAGATTTTTTTTCACAGTGTGCACACCCACCACTTAGACCCATTCTCTCGCATGTAGGCCTACCAGCTTTCTCCTGCTTGATTTGAAGCTGCTAGAATTTACATGTATAAATACGTCCGAAACAGTGTTGCGTAAGATGTATATGTGCCACCGAAACAATCATAGGGTTAATTTTGAAGAAAATATCATAGATGGATTAATGACAGTCAAGGAGCTAAACATGATAACCTTAACTCTTTATGTAATGCACAGATAGGTCAGTTTGAGACAGTAGAACCATTCTTGTCTCAGACACCACCAGTCATATGTAAATATAAATTATGTAAATTTTGCAAGGGATTTGTGCATAATGGACGTGTCTTCGATTATTGTAATGGTGTCAGATTTCATTTTGTATGTAACAAGTGCAGTTTGGCACAGTTACTCTTTAGCAATGATGACATTGATTTACCTATTTTTAACACAAATGACCCTTTGCCATATATTATGATTGTTTTATGAAAACAAGCCTTCACTTTATTCATGTCAACGCAAGATCACTTTTTCCAAAATAGGCAGAGATTAAGATTCTACCTAACAGAACTAGGGCGGCAGTTATATCCATCTCTGAATCCTGGCTGGATGATGCAGTGACTGATGACGAGGTCAAAATAGAGGGCTACAATATAAAACACTTAGACAGGAATAGAAAAGGTGGTGGGGTATGTGCCTATATAAGGAATGACTTAGATTTTATTTCAAGGCCTGATTTAAATGACAATAAACTGGAGATTCTTTGGTTGTTGCTTTGGTGTTGCTTCCCTGGCCCATGGCCCGGCTCAGAGTAGATAAACTCTCGAAACTCCTCTTCAAAGGTATTCCCAGGACCAAACCCATCTTAGTAGGAATTAGTGACCACCCTCCCACCCATGACCAGTTCTTAGAGGACTTTTCGAGTCTTGTCCAGACTTGAAAACAATGGCCAGACAGTAATACTGGGAGACTTCAATATCTGTTTTCAACAGCAAAATAACGGACTATGTAATAGGTATAAGCAAATTCCGGATTTAAATAGTTGCACTCAACTAATTAATACACCAGCCCAGATCACAGTTTTCAGCCACCCTAATTGACCACATACTTTGTAACCACTCTCAGAACATTAGTCAGTCAGGCATCATTACCACAGGTCTTAGTGATCATCTCATCATTTACTGTGCCAGGAAAATCACTAGGGAACAGATAGGCCTACACAGGACAATAAAATTTAGGTCAACTAGAAACTGCAGTAAAGAAACGCTGGTAAATAGGCTACACAATTGTGACTGAACAGTGATAACAAGTTGCACAGACGTAAACGATGCCTGGAAAAAATTCAAAACAATGTTCACTGCCATCCTTGATAATATTGCACCAGTTAAAGAGGTTAGAATTAAACAAAGAACTGAACCCTGGATGACTACTGAGATGTTAGATAATATGAAATTCAGAGGCCAGTTGCTAAAAAGATTAAAGACAGACAGGATATTGCAGCACTAAATGAATTCCAAAGGGTTAGGAACAGAGTGCAGAGGCTTATATTAGGAGCAAAGACAAGGCACTATTGCTAAAAAACTGAAGAGTGTAAGAATAACCCCAGAAAGCTCTGGTAACAATTAAAACAGTTGGGGTATAGCCATAAACCCATAGATAGGGCTAACATTGTACTAAATATCGATAATGGGGTTTTACATGAAACAACTAAAATGACAAATTGTTTTAATTCATACTATACAACTCTTTAAAGGGGGCTCCTTGTAGCACTATAGAGGCTATCAGTCTGAGGAATTGGACCTTTTGGTCTTCTTACTCCGACCGAACCTAATTACCCTTTCCCTTGCATCTCTTCCCCAACCCTCCCCTTTCCCGGTCCCATTTGTAGTCTCTGGGATCCTTCCCTCTGGCATTGCAGTTTCTAGGTGGGGTTGGCATGCTGGGGTTTGATCTCCCTCTGTGAGGTCCCTCGGGGGTAGTGTGGTTTGCCGTGGAATCTGAATTGTCTGAGGATGCTCTACTCCCTGGTTTCAGGCTCATGGGCCAGGTCCCCCACAGATGATGGGTATATCTCCGGAAGCTGCCTGTCGGTTCTGGGGGGTGGTAGCCAAAGGAGGTATGCTTTGTAGTGGGTTTCTGACCGTCCTTTCTTTTGTCTACCAAGGTAGCTCGGTAGATGTGAGGCTCCTATCCCAGAGCGCTGGTTCACTGGTTTGAAGGGTAGGGAATGGCATGGGTTCCATGCTGCATCTTCACTGCCAGTGGGCTCGAGGCCCTCTCAGATGAGGGGAGGAGCTTTTGGCCCCACCATGCCTCCTAGCGACTGTCCCTCCGCTGTCCCTCTTTTTTTTCTTTCTTTTTTCTTAAATATACAAGAAAGCAGATATCACAGAAGATGCACATATTATGGAATCTTCACCCAGTGTAACCCTTCCTCCTCCCAGGCCCCATTCTGATCCCACACCCTGTCCTGACCCAGCTTCATTATCAGACCATTCTCTCAACTCCTCTTATACCCCTCTGCCTTCTGCCAGTGACACTTCATCACATACTTCAGGTGCTGTGGTGTCACCCATTTCAGTTCATGCTGCTACTCTAGGATGACTTTCATAATGCGTCAGGCTTCCCCAATTACGGTGCAACAGTTCTCGTATTGCCCACCTACCTCAGGTCAAAATGCCCGTGGTTCTACATGTAAGCATCCACGACAACCTACTGACGACAGTTCGTCAATGACAGCTCAAAAATTACCTACTTGACACGTGCTACCTTTGAATACTGGACTAACAAGTATGCAATGTACAAAGTTCTTTTCTTTACAAACAACATCTGAAACTGATTATCTTTCTGACCATGGAATTGGTAAAACTCTTTTACGGCATGTCGACCAAAATATATCTTTCCACACTCTACGTTCTACGTTCTCCTCGAAGGAGAACGTAGAATATAACTTTGGTATAACTGTGTCTAGCATTAGGAATAATATTAGGAGAGAAGTAAATAATGAAGATGATTGTTATAGGAATGCAGTTAGAAGCCTGAGTAGATCTATAACCCACTATGATAACATGAACGTAGATAAGTATGTTTATGGAGCAACTTGCAATGTGAACAGACTGACTGATGTTGTAGTGGCCAGGCTTAGGCTTGGTTACAAGTACTTCTGGCAGTTTGGGAGACACACAGATGATGATCAAACTAAATGTAAATTATGTGATCAGGCATATGGTCACTCTCTTGAACACTATGTGCTTAATTGTCCACTTATTGAGGAATACAGAGACATACAGTATAATAACCTATGTGACATTTCAAGATATCTTATTAATGAAAATAAGATACCAGATATACTAAGCAAATTTCCTAAATTTGCTTGTAACAGATAAGTGAACTATAGATATGTAGATATAAATCCATACGTATTCCTGTTAACCCTTTGGGGCCTAGTTCCTAGGCCTTTTGTGTATCCACATGCTCTCGCGCTACCGTCCACAGGATGGATATGGGGTGCACAATAAACTAGCCACTTCGGTGGCAAAATCTAATCTATCGAAGCGGTGCACATGTAACAGTGCAGAATTCCGAATTCAGAATTCTCCCGCATCACTTCCATAGATAACATACCAGTCACTGTTCGTAACCACACTACACTTAATTCTTGCAGTGGTACTGTGGTCTTGCTGCATACCATTGTACAGAGTGATTTTTTGTCTTGCTGTGAGGATATGTTAGAACAATTAGCCCTTCAGAACCTCCCTATCCTCAAGGTAGATATGTATATCTTGCCTGTGCATGGGCAGAGGCACTTTCCTAGCAACATTGCTCACTTAACATTCGAGTGCTGTGAGCTTCCATCCTCTGTCTATACTGCGAGCCATAATCTAGAGGTCTGTCAAATTGTTCCCACTCCCCAACAGTGTTGTAATTGCTGGCGTTTTGGACACCCCACTAAACACTGCAGATCTGCGGTAGAATTTTTGGTCTGTGGTGCAGCAGATCGCTCCAATAAGCTGTGTAGTCTTACTCCCTCTTGTCTTAATTGCAAGGAGCATCATCCTTCCTTTTCATGCTGTTGCCAGGTTTGTCGTAATGAACAACAGATCAATTATCTTAAGGAGTGTGAGGGCCTCACTTACACTATGGTTGTCTCTCAGCTCTGCCTTCAAAGTAAACTTCCTCGTGTCCCGTATGCTCGGATAGCCCGAAGACCTCCAACCTCGATAGTCCTCCCACCTCTCAATCCCTCTGCATCTGTGTCTTCCTGGTTGCCCCAGTTTCTAATTGTTTTGCAGTTTTATCCTCTGACACTCGTACCTCCGCACCACTTCCTCCTCCTACTTCTTCATCTCCCTTGCTTGCTTTTGAATCTACAAAACCTCGCAGACATGCACTTTCTTCTCATCCATCACCTGCACGAAATATATCTCATACCTCGGAGCCTCGTTCTCACCCTCTTTCCAGCTTTCACACAAAAGTAGACATTTACCCTCCCCCTCATGTAGTTTCCTCTTCTCCTGTTCATCCCCTGCCTTCCTCCATAGTTACCCTCCAACCTCTTTCCTCTCCTGTTACACTGCAGGCCTCTTCTACCCCAGCCGACACATATCTCCGCGCTCATACTCCCTGCCCCCTCAGACCTCTTTGGTTGCCTCTGTAGTTCCTCCAACATTTCCTTGCAATGCCTCTCCTGTGTCTGATATCATGGCATCATTGGCTTCCTTAACGACTGAGATGCTAGACGCTATTTCCAGCTATATTGTGGAGACGACACCTCCGATGGACACCTGGACTCCCTCTACCCCTTTTATTTCACGACCCTCACAACAATTTATTCCTCTGCAACATTCACATTCTTCTTTACTTACATGCTTACCGTTACCCCCACACTTTGACTTTACAGATCCTAATAGCCCATAAGTTTTATCGTTTCTTATTGTTGCCAATTTTATTTCTGTACATAATGTCTTTTTTACAATGGAATATTCGTGGCCTTAGGGGCAATTGGGGAGAACTACAAGTGCTGGTCTCCCAGTTGTGCCCAGTATGTGTTGGGCTGCAAGAGCCCAAAATTCGTTCTGCTGTTATTCGCCCTGTTTTGGGGTATGTGCTATTATATTCTTTAGATCCTTTACCCGATGAATATTTTAATGAAAGCGTGCTTCTTGTGTGCATTGATATACCATATCAACAAGTTTATATTCGTTCCCCACTGCATTATACTGTAGCTCAGATTTATTTACACAGATAGTTTACAGTTTGCTCTCTATCTTTCTCCCTCCCATGCATTCTGTACCCCTGATATTGCATTTTTAATTTCTTCTCTACTGCTGCCCATCTTGCTGTTGGGTGACTTTAACGCTCACCATCACCTGTGGGGAGGGTCCCACTGCGACTCGTGATCAGTTGGAGACTCTTCTTGCTTCTCACGTTCTTCATGTTTTACATACAAGTGCTCCTACCCATTTTGACTCTTGCACTCAGTCTCTTTCCTGCATTGATCTTTATATCTGTTCATCACCCATTGCACTTGATTTCATGTGGTCTGCTCTTCCAGATTTACCCAACTGTTTCATATCCCTCATTAGCAATTTACTCGAGCAGATTGAGAATTATACTCCCATCTTACGACCTGTTGCAACGACCCGCTTTCGTCGTCTACTGATGAACTGGCCCATAAATTTTCGACCTTAGTTCTGACTGCGGCGACTCATTGTATCCCCCAAACATCACATAGACATTCTCAAACATGTGTACCTTGGTGGTCTACAAGTGCCTGCACAGTGCATTTAAAATGTACTGCGTGGGGCTGTTATCGATATAACCATAATGCAGAGCGTCTGTTGGATTTTAAGCGGGCAACAGCAGTTGCTCGACACATAATACGCAATGCTAAACGTGCTTGTTGGCGAGACTACATGTCTTCCATTACCTAGTCATCCCCTATGTGCGCAATTTGGAAAAAGGTGCGTAAATTGTGTGGTAAGTACACTTTCCATGTGCTGACCATTGGCACCAGGACCTGATGACATCCACATCAGTGTGCTACACCATCTCCAGTCTACAGCCCTTCCTGTTCTTTTACATCTTGTCAATCTAATTTGGGAGCAAGGGGTTCTCCCACAACACCGTTTCATAAACCTGGCACCTCAGGGTTTGACACCTCTCGCTATCGTCCCATTGCCCTGACCAGTGTGGTCTACAAGGTGATGGAACGTTTGGTGAATAGACATCTGATGTGGTTCTTAGAGACACACAATAGCCTTTCCTCTCGCCAATATGGCTTTTGCAAAGGCCGCTCTACTTTAGACCCCTTGCTTCACTTTGATACATATATTTGAAATGCCTTTGTTAACAACTACTCTGTTCCAGTGGTCTTTTTTGATCTAGAGAAGGCTTCCTTAACGACTGAGATGCTAGACGCTATTTCCAGCTATATTGTGGAGACGACACTTCCGATGGACACCTGGACTCCCTCTACCCCTTTTATTTCACGACCCTCACAACAATTTATTCCTCTGCAACATTCACATTCTTCCTTACTTACATGCTTACCGTTACCCCCACACTTTGACTTTACAGATCCTAATAGCCCATAAGTTTTATCGTTTCTTATTGTTGCCAATTTTATTTCTGTACGTAATGTCTTTTTTACAATGGAATATTCGTGGCCTTAGGGGCAATTGGGGAGAACTACAAGTGTTGGTCTCCCAGTTGTCCCCAGTATGTGTTGGGCTGCAAGAGCCCAAAATTCGCTCTGCTGTTATTCGCTCTGTTTTGGGCTATGTGCTATTATATTCTTTAGATCCTTTACCCGATGAATATTTTAATGAAAGCGTGCTTCTTGTGTGCATTGATATACCATATCAACAAGTTTATATTCGTTCCCCACTGCATTATACTGTAGCTCAGATTTATTTACACAGATAGTTTACAGTTTGCTCTCTATCTTTCTCCTTCCCATGCATTCTGTACCCCTGATATTGCATTTTTAATTTCTTCTCTACTGCTGCCCATCTTGCTGTTGGGTGACTTTAACGCTCACCATCACCTGTGGGGAGGGTCCCACTGCGACTCGTGATCAGTTGGAGACTCTTCTTGCTTCTCACCCTCTTCATGTTTTATATACAAGTGCTCCTACCCATTTTGACTCTTGCACTCAGTCTCTTTCCTGCATTGATCTTTCCATCTATTCATCACCCATTGCACTTGATTTCATGTGGTCTGCTCTTCCAGATTTACCCAACTGTTTCATATCCCTCATTAGCAATTTACTCGAGCAGATTGAGAATTATACTCCCATCTTACGACCTGTTGCAACGACCCCCTTTCGTTGTCTACTGATGAACTGGCCCACAAATTTTCGACCTTAGTCCTGACTGCGGCGACTCATTGTATCCCCCAAACATCACATAGACATTCTCAAACATGTGTACCTTGGTGGTCTACAAGTGCCTGCACAGTGCATTTAAAATGTGCTGCGTGGGGCTGTTATCGATATAACCATAATGCAGAGCGTCTGTTGGATTTTAAGCGGGCAACAGCAGTTGCTCGACACATAATACGCAATGCTAAACGTGCTTGTTGGCGAGACTACATGTCTTCCATTACCTAGTCATCCCCTATGTGCACAATTTGGAAAAAGGTGCGTAAATTGTGTGGTAAGTACACTTTCCATGTGCTGACCATTGGCACCAGGACCTGATGACATCCACATCAGTGTGCTACACCATCTCCAGTCTACAGCCCTTCCTGTTCTTTTACATCTTGTCAATCTAATTTGGGAGCAAGGGGTTCTCCCACAACACCGTTTCATAAACCTGGCACCTCAGGGTTTGACACATCTCGCTATCGTCCCATTGCCCTGACCGGTGTGGTCTACAAGGTGATGGAACGTTTGGTGAATAGACATCTGATGTGGTTCTTAGAGACACACAATAGCCTTTCCTCTCGCCAATATGGCTTTTGCAAAGGCCGCTCTACTTTAGACCCCTTGCTTCACTTTGATACATATATTTGAAATGCCTTTGTTAACAGCTACTCTGTTCCAGTGGTCTTTTTTGATCTAGAGAAGGCATGTGACACCACTTGGAAGTATAACATTCTACCCTAAGCCCACTCCTAAGGTCTCCGTGGTAATCTACCAAATTTCATTGCTGCTTTCTTGACCGATAAACATTTTTGGGTCTGTATTGGCGCCTCGCTTTCCTCAGACTTTGTGCAAGCCGAAGGAGTCCCACAAGATTGTGTCTTCAGTACAACTCTTTTTCTCTTAGCTGTAAATGACCTACCTTCCATTCTTCCTTCACATATTTGGCCATCATTTTATGTTCATGGCTTCACTATAGCTTACTCAGGCACTGACCGAGTCTCCCATTGGATCACTTCTCATGGCTTTAAATTTTCCAGTACAAAAACCCAATTCATTACCTTCACTAGACGCCCGCTTGTACCGGGTACTCCCTTGTACTTACCCAGTTCACTAATTCTGACATGTTATATGATCAGGTTTCTGGGTCTGCTCTTTGACCACCAGCTGACATGGAAACCTCACATTTCTTCATTAAAGACAACTTGCCATGGTCGGTTAAACCTCGTGGAGAGCAGATTGTCGCACTCTACTCCATTTGCATGTCACCCTAGTCTTGTCCAAGCTAGTCTAAGTTAGATCCTGTTCATCACCAAGGTCTCTGCCTGTGCCTTGGTGCCTTTCGTTCGTCTCCTGTTGAGAACCTCTATACAGATGCGAATTTTCCATCCTTGTCTGATCGCCGTGATGCTCATTGCCTTCATTTTTATGTTTGACTCATGACTTTTACAGTCCTTCCACATATAGGATAGCCACTGATGGTAGTAAACATTATTTGTTCATTGCCACTCTTTACTCAATCCCTTTTCTCTCTGCCTACATTCGCTCTTGTCTTCTCTTCAGTTACCACCTCTCTATGTTCATGTAGCCTCTCACTTTTCCCTGCCCCCTTGGGAAGTTCCAGCTGTTCATGTCTGTTCTTTCCCAATGCCATTTGCAAAAGCCCAACTACCTATGGTGGCTTCCCACAATCTTTTTCTTGAACACTTCCGCTCTCATTCTCATGCTATCGCAGTGTACACCGATGGTTCTAAGTCTTCTGATGGCATCGGATTTGCAGCAAAGTTTCTGGATAGTGTCATGCAAGGACATTTATTACCCTCAGCTAGCGGTCAGCAGTACATGACCTCCCAGTCTCATGTAGAGGTGTTCCATTCATTGACTAATTTGCTGTAATTGCTACCCATCTTCACACCCATTGGCAACAACATTGGCGATCTGCTCCGTAACAAACTTTATTCTGTTAAGCCGAGTATAGGTTTCTGGCCGTCTTCTTGTCATTGGTGTCGAGGTTGGGAGACTACTCTCTCCCGTCTTCGCATTGGCCACACTCATCTTACTCATGGGTATCTCATGGAAATGCATCCTGTTCCTCTCTGTGAGAATTGTCAAGTTCCAGTATCTGTTAGCTACATTCTGCTGGACTTCCCACTCTCTCAACGAACACGCAGAATTTACCTCCGTCGTCGTCTCCACTCTGTTGCCCTTTCCTTTCCTTCCCTTCTTGGTGATGGACCCTCGTTTAATCCAGATTCTGTTATTGCCTTTTTGACAGCAACTGATTTACTACACAAACTCTGATGATGTCTCTGGCACTCTTCCTAACCCTTTCCACCTTAACCTCTAGCTACCCTCTACCCCTGTATTATCTGCTGCCCCACAACACTTCATAACCTAATAATCATCCCTTTCCCTCTTACTGCTCATAACCCCTGCATCCTTCCCTGCCCTGCTGCACTGTATAACCCTTGTGGTTTAGAGCTTATTATAATAATTCTCTGACCGAACCTAATTACACCCCATACCCCCTTTTTTCCCCTTTCCTTCCCTCTCCATACCCTCCTCTTATTTCCCATCCTATTTGTAGCCTCTGGGGTCCTCCCTTCTGGCATTACAGTTTCTTGGTAGGGGGTGGCATGCTGGGGTTCGTCCCTTGGGGTTGGTGTGGTTTACCCTGAAATCTGAACTGTCTGAAGGTGCCCTGCTCACTTTCTGGATTTCCAGGAAGTGGGCAAGGTGCCCCTCAGGTAATGGGTGTATCTCCAAAAGCAGCCTGTTGGTTCTGGGAGGTGGCAGCTGAAGGAGGTAAGCTTTGTAGCAGGTTTCCAACTGCCCTTTTTTTTTGTCCGGCGAAGTAGCTCGGTAGATGCAAGGCTGCTACCCCAAAGCGCTGGTTTACTGGCTTGAAAGGTAGGGTATGGCACGGGTTCCAAGCTGCATCTTCGCTTCTGGTGGGCTCAAGGCCCTCTTGGATGAGGGGACTAGCTTTCAGCCCCTTCATGCCTCCTAGCAACTGTCCCTCTAATGTCCCTCTTTTTTTTCTTTCCTTCTTATTTTTTTCTTAAAATAACAAGAAAGGCGATATCACAGAAGCACCTGTATTATGGAGTCTTTGCTAAGTGAAACCCTTCCTCCTCCCAGACCCCTTTCTTATCTCATGCCCTGTTTTGACCAGGCTTCATTATTGGCCCATTCTCTCGACTGTTCTCATACGCCTGTACCTGCTGCCAGTGACGCTTCATCACCTGCTTCAGGTGCTGCGTGGTCACCCATTTCTGTTCATGCCACCACTTCTAGCATGCCTTTCACAATGTGTCAGGCTTCCTTGCAGATGGTGGTACAGTTTTCAGATTGCCCACCTCCCTAAAGTCAGACCCTCTCCGGTACTACTCCTAAATGTGAAAGACAACCTACTGACAATAGTTCGTTGATGACTGCTCAGAAACGACCTATGTGACACTTACTAACTTGGCATACCGAGCTAACAAGTATGCAATGGACAAATTTCTTTTCTTTACAAATGTCATCTCAAACTGATTACAGCATCTTTCAGAATTGGTAAAACTTTTTTATGGCATGTTGGCCAAAATATAGCCTTCCACACTCTTCATAATGGAGCATGTGTCGTAACTATACAGAATTTGGAACAAGCTCATGCTCTCTCCCGTATCACTTCCATAGATAACATACCATTACCGTTCGTAAGCATGCTGCTCAGAGTAATTTTTTGTCTTGGGGCGATGATATTCTGGAACAAGTGATCCTTCAAAACCTCCCTATTCTTAAGGTAGATAAATACATCCTGCCCACTCATGAGCAGAGGCGCTTTCCTAGTAACATCTCTCATTTAACCTTCGATTGCCATGAACTTCCGACCTCTGTATATATTACTGGCCATCACCTAGAGGTCCGTCAAGTAATCCCACTCCCCAACAGTGTCATAATTTTGGGCATCCGGCTAAGCACTGCAGATCTGTGGTGGAATGCCCAGTCTACAGTGCAGCAGATCATTCCACTACATCTTGTAATCTTCCCCCCTCTTGTCTCAATTGCAAGGAACTTCATCCTTGCTTTTCACGCTGTTGTCAGGTCTATCGCAATGTACGAGAGATCCGTTACCCTAAGGAGCATGAGGGCCTTACATACACTATGGCTGTCTCTCAGCTCCGCCTTTAAGGAAAACTCCTTTGTGTCCCAATCCCTCTGTGTCTGTATTTTCCGAGGTCACCCCAGTTTCTAATCCTTTGCAGCTTTATCCTCTGTCACTCCTACCTCTGCACCACTTCTTACTTCTCCTTCTTCATCTTGCTCGCTTACCTCTCAGTCTATGAGACCTCACAGACCAATACTTTCTTTGCATCCACCATCTGTACTGTTGAATCTATCTTCTACCTCAGAACTTATTTCTCACCCCCTTTCCAGCTCTCACACGAAGGTGGAGGCTCACCCCTCTTGTGTAGTCCCCTCTTCCTCCCCCCCTGTATTCCATAGATACCCTTCAACCTCCTTCCTCTCCTGTTACACAGCAAAACTATCCATCCCTCTCCAATGCATCTCTCCAAGTTCATACTCCCCGCCCCCTCAAACCCTTTTGGCAACCTCCATAGTTACTCTACCTCCACTTGCAATGCCTCTCCTGTCTCTGACATCATGGCTTCATCTGCTTTCTTAACAGCTGAGACATTAGACGCTATCTCCAGCTATACTGTGGAGACGACACCCTTGATGGACACCACCATGCCTCTATCTCTTCTATTTCATGACCTTCACAACAATCGCTTCCTCCACAACATTCTACTTCTTCCTTGTTTACACACTTACCGTTGCACCCTCACATTGAGTTTACCGATTCTAAAAGCCCATAGGTTATATCGTTTCTTATCATTGCCATTTTTATTTCTGTACATAATGTCTTTTTTACAATGAAATATTCGTTTCCTTAGGGGCAATCGTGGAGAACTCCAAGTGTTACTCCCCCAGTTGTCCCCAGTATGTGTTCGGTTACAAGAGCCCCAAACTTTGTTCTGCTGTCATTTGGCCTATTTCGGGCTATGAGCTGTTACATTCTCCCAATCCTTTACCTGACAAATCATTTATTGACAGCACGCTTCTTGTGCATGTTGATATTACTTATCAACAAGTTTTCCTTCATTACCCACTGCATTATGCTGCATCTCATATTTATTTGCACAGATGGTTTACAGTTTGCTCTCTTTATCTTTCTCCCTCCTGTGCACTCTGTATCTCTGATGTCGCATTTTTGATTGCTTCCCTACTACCACCCATCTTGTTGTTAGATGATTTTAAAGCTCACCATCACCTGTGGGGAGGGTCCCACTACGACTCTCGTGGTGATCACTTGGAGACTTTTCGCTTCTCATCCTCTTCATGTTTTAAATACAGGTGTTCCTACCCATTTTGACTCTCACTCTGTCTCTCTCCTGCATTGATCTTTCTGTTTGTTCCTCACCCATTGCACTTGATTTTGCAGATTTACATGATAGTGATCACTTTCCTCTTCTTACTTCTAGTACATATATCCACCCTCCTTGTTACCCTCGTTGGCAATTTGCTCGAACAGGTTGGAACTTATACTCCCATCTTACCACCTGTTGTGAGGACCCAATTTGATCCTCTTTGATGAACTGGCACACCAATTCTCAACTTTCGTCCTAATTGCAGCAACACGTTCTATCCACAAAACTCCAAGTAAACATTCTCAGACATGCATACCTTGGTGGTCTCCTTCATGCGCCAATGCAGTGCAATTGAAACATGCTGTGTAGGGTTCTTATCAACATAATCATACTGCAGAGCATCTGCTAGATTTTAAGCAGGCAAGGGCAGTTGCTTGCCGCATCATCCGTGATGTTAAACACACTTTTTGGCAAGACTACTTGTCTACCATTATCTCGTCTACCTCTATGTGTTCGATGTGGAAAAAGGTGTGGAAGTTGTGTGGCAAATACACTCCAGACCCAGCTCCCGTTTTGCGGGTAGCTGGGGTTAATGTCACAAAACCTCTCGAAGTTGCCACAGAAATCGGGAACTATCTTGTCTGTATCTCACAAGGGCTTCACATCTGTCCCTCATTTCTTGCATCTAAGCCTGCCAAGGAGAAATTGCCTTAGATTTCTTCTTTAATGGATTGGAGCCATATAATGTACCTTTTACTCTTTTCGAAATGGAGTCCACACTTTCCATTTGCCGGCCGTTGGCAGTGGGACCTGATGATATCGGTATGCTACAACATCTCCATTCTAAGGCCCTTCCCATTCTTTTACACCTTTTCAATCTTATTTGGGAGTGAGGGGTTCTTCCTCAACAATGGAAATCGGCTATTGTACTACTGTTTCAAAAACCGGGCACCTCGGGGCTTGATACCTCTAACGATTATCCCATTGTGTGGTCTGCAAAGTGATGGAACGATTGGTAAATAGACGTCTGATGTGGTTCTTAAAGACTCACGATAGCATTTCCCCTCGCCAATATCGCTTTTGGAAAAACCGCTATACCTTAGACCCCTTACTCCACCTCGATACATATATTTGGAATGCCTTTGCAAACAACCACTCTGTCCTAGAGGTATTTTTTGATCTAGAGATGGCATATGACACCATTTGGAGGTATAACATCCTAGTCCAAGCCCACTCCTTAGGCCTCCGCGGGAATCTACTAAACTTTATTGCTGCTTTCCTGTCCAATAGACATTTTCAGGTCTGTATTGGTGCATCGTTTTCCTCGGACTTTGTACAAGCCGAGGGAGTTCCACAAGGTTGTGTCCTCAGCACTACTCTTTTTCTCTTAGCTATAAATGACCTACCTTCCGTTCTTCCTTCGCATATTTAGTCGTCACTTAATGTTGATGACCTCACTTTAGCTTACTCAGGCACTGACTGTCCATTAGTAGCAGCCTCCCTTCAGGTTGTGATAGACTGAGTCTCCCTTTGGACCACTTTTCATGGCTTTAAATTTTCTAGTATGGAAACCCAGTTCATTACCTTCACTAGACGTCCTCTTTTTCTAGATACTCCCTTGTACTTACACGGTTCACGTATTCTGGCATGTGATATGGTCAAGTTTCTGGGCCTGCTCTTTGATCGCCGGCTGACATGGAGACCACACATTTCTTCTTTAAAGACAACTTGCCATAGCCGGCTAAATCTCCTTAAAGTTCTCGCACATAGTTCATGGGGAGCAGATCGTCGCACTCTCCTCCGTTTGCATTTCATCCTAGTCTTGTCCAAGCTGAATTATGGTGACCAAATCTATTCTGTGGCCTCTCACAACTCTGTCTAAGTTAGATTCCATTCATCACCATGGTCTCTGTCTGTGCCTTGGTGACTTTCGTTCATCCCCTCTTCAGAGTCTCTATGCAGAAGCGAATGTTTCATCCTTGTCCGATCGCTGTGATGCTCATTGCTCTCGCTATTATGTTCGATCTCATGACCTCGACAATCCTTCCATATATAGAATGGTCACTGATGTTAGTAGACGTTCTTTATTTGTTCGTCACCCCTGCTTACTCCACCCCTTTTCTCTCCTCCTCTATTCACTCTTGTCTTCTCTTCAGTTTACACCTTTCTATGTACATCTAGCATCTCAGCTTTCCCTGCCTCCTTGGGAAGCTCCAGCTGTTCGTGTCTGTTCTTTCCCACTGCCATGCGTGAAAGCCCAACTACCTCCTGTGGCTTCCCGCTCTCTTTTTCTTGACCACTTCTACTCTCATTCTCACGCCATCGCAGTGTTCACCAATGGTTCTAAGTCTTCTGATGGCGTCGGATTCACAGCAGTGTTTCCTGACAGTGTTGTGCAAGGACATTTATCTCGTCCAACATTTAATGGCTGAATTGTACGCCATTCATGTAGCACTTATCCGTATAGGATCTATGCCTGTGTCACCATTTGTGGTCGTTTCAGACTCCCTTAGTGCTTTACAGGCTATATGAAAATTTGACACACCTCACCCCCTAGTTCTTCGTATCCAACGTTGGTTATGCCATATCTCTGGCAAACACAAAGATATTGTTTTTTGCTGCATCCCTGGTCATGTTGATGTACAGGGCAATGAACAGACAGACACTGCTGCGAGGTCAGCAGTACATGACCTTCCAGTTTCATATAGAGTTTTTTCATTCACAGACTATTTTGCTGAAATTGCTACCCACTTTTGCACCCGCTGGCAATATTGTTGGTTTGATCTGCTCCACAACGAACTTCATTCTGTTAAACCGAGTACAGGTTTCTGGCCATCATCTTGTCATCAATGTCAAGGTTGGGAGTCTACTCTCTTCCATCTTTGCATCAGCCACACTCATCTTGCTCACGGGGTGTCTCATGGAGAGGCATCCTGTTCCTCTGTGAAAATTGTCAAGTTCCAGTATCTGTTAGTTACATTCTGTTGGACTGTCCACTCTATCAAAGAACACGCAGAATTTACCTCCGTCGTCTCCACTCTGATTCCCTGTCTTTATTTTCCCTTCTTGGTGACGGACCCTCCTTCAATTCAGACTCTCTCATTGACTTTTTGACAGCAAATGATTTACTACACAAACTCTGATGATGTCTCTACACTCTCCTCTGTCCTTTCTACCTTAATCTCTAGCTACCCTCTACCCCTGCACTGTCCACTGCCCCACTGCATTCCATACCCTAATAATCATCCTTCTTCATCTTGCAACCCTTTTCCCCTGCATCCTTCCATGCTCTACTGCGCTGTATAACTCTTGCAGTTTAGCACTTCTTTTTTATTATAATACTCTTCATAGTTACCAGTCAAGCTTCAGGAGCTCATACTCAACCGACACCTCCCTAATTAATCTGATGGATTGCATGAGACCAGAAATGTTGATAGGGAACCTCATAGGAATGGTAACTTTAGACTTGCAAATGGCCTTTGATACTGTAGCCCACAATATATTATGTAAGACATTTCAAGCTACCAGCATAGGTTCCATAGACTGGTTTAAGTCTTATCTTAGCAATAGGAAACAGAGTGTCAAAATCAACAAAACAGAATCAGAATCCCTACCGATAGTATGTGGAGTTCCCCAACGTATTATTCTGGATCCTTTATTTTTTCTGTGTTATGTAAATTACATGCCCGTCAGTGCCAAATGCTACTGTATGCGGATGAGACTGCTCTGTTAGTGTCAGGTAAAGACCCACAAGATATAGCTAATGTAGTAATACTAGAACTAGAGTCCTGCAGCAAATGGTTAGTAGACAGACTATAGTTACACCTCAGGAAAACAGAAGCCATACTCTTATGTATGAAACAAACTGAGAAGGGTAAATAATGTTAATGTCCGGTGCAATGGGGAACGCATCACTTCAGTTTCCTCAGTAAAATATCTGAGAATCCCCTTTGATCCATGCATGTCAAGAGAATTGATAGGGAACAGTGTAGTAAAGAAAGCGAATGCCAGACTGAAGGTCCTCTACAGACAAGCACAGTGTGTACCTACTGAGGCTCGCAGGACCCTATGTCTAGCCCTTATACAATGTCATATGGACTACGCTTGCTCTTCATGGTACTCTGCCTTGACAAAAAAAATGAAAGATAAACTATAAATCACCCAGAACAAAATGGTAAGATTCCTACTGGACCTGGGTCCAAGAGAATATGTAGGCCAGGATGAATTACAACAATTAGATATGCTGAATATTGAAGTCAGAGTAAAACAGCTGAAGTTAAATCAAGTTTATAAAATTGCTCACAAACAGTGTCCAGAATATCTTGCAGTTAATTCTGTCAAGGCTAGGAACCAAAGCAATCAGAGTACTAGGGAGAGAGAGCACAACTTTGTAGTACCCACAGTCAGTGGCCAGGCTTCAAACACCTTTCATTGCACAGCAATAAACGAATGGAACAGATTGCCAGCACATGTCAAAGCCAGTCAAAGCATGAACCAGTTCAAGCAGAGAACGGAAAGATACCTAATGAATGTAGCGACAGAAAGGGAGGAGAATTATCTTATTTTTTTTAGCTAACACACATGTAACTGTTAATAACTCTTTTTACCTTATTCCTAGTACATATCCTTTATAGTATAATAAAAAATATCTCCTACATTGTATTATAGTAGGGTATTAAAAGGACCACAATGGAAATAAGTCACTCTGTCTGACAGTAATGGTGAGGATGGAGGGGCTGTCCAGGTAGTCAGTAAATGTACGCATGAGGGAATGCATATAAATGAATTCGAGGGAGACAGGAGCTGTAGTGGGGAAACAAGTGTAGTCAAGGACAAGATAAAACCAATATTACAAATTAGTAATACCACAGGAGATAGCAAACAAGGGGACTCCACTAGCAATAGTGAGGATATATTACCAGAAACAAATGGTGAGAGCTCCTTTGTTAGTATTAGTGAGGATAGGAATGAGACAGGTAAACATGCACCAACAGGGAATACAGTCACAGAAACCCAAGGCAAACGGAAACGAAGCCTGTGCACATACTATGCACTTGGTATCTGCAGGCATGGGAAATCTGGAAAAACAGATGGGACGTGCAACTTTGACCACCCTAGAAAATGTCATGCCCATATGACAGCAGGAAAATGCAAACTCCCTTCCTGTAAGCTTTTTCACCCTGAAATGTGTCCCTCTTCAGTACAGGAAAGACTGTGCTATAATTTAAATTGCCAGGCACACCATCTAAAGGGTACAAAAAGATAAAAAAACATCCAGGCCATGGGAAAACCTGGGTAGCCACAGCCACTCAAGAGGGAGAGGTTTTTTAGTGCCAGGAAGGAAAAAAAACTGGCAGGAAATGGCAGAAATCGAAAGCCAAATCCAGTCATTTCTGGAGTGGAACCACAGTCGATGGCCTCCACTCCAAACCAACAGATACAGATACTAGTGCCGGAAAAAAAAAGTCCCCCACAGTACCACCAATACCACCAGTCCGATGACATTCTTCTTTGCAAATATTCAGGGTCTAAAGCCAGCAACGAACAAAATACCTTTCATCCGTGGACTGCTTGCAGACGCAAATGCAATGTTCACGGCTTTCACAGAGACTCACATAAAGGACAACTTGGACAATGAAATATGGATCCCAGGTTGCAACCTATACAGATGCGACAGAGTGGACAGGCAAAAGGAGGGGGGTAGGCCTGTATATCGCAGAGTTACTTGTTTGCACAGAACTGCTTAATACATCAAATGATGTAGTGGAAGTTTTAGCAGTAAAGATCGAGAACCAAAACCTAGTCATTGTGGTAGTCTACAAGCCTCAGGATGTAATGTCCCAGCAATTCCAGGAACAGCTGTTAAAAATTGACCACTGTCTAGAAAATCTTCCAGCTCCTGCCCCCAACATCTTGCTCCTGGGGATTTCAGCTTGAGGCACCTAAAATGTAGGAATATAGCAAATGATGTTGTTGCAGTGATAACACCAGGAGGAAGCTCTGACGAGAATTCACACACACACACGAGCTTTTAAATCTCTGCACAAAATTCAACTTAAACCAGCAAATAATAGAGCCTACTAGACTGGAGAATACACTAGACCTCATCTTCACTAACAATGATGATCTGATACGAAATGTCATCATATCAAAAACAATATACTCAGATCACAACATAATCGAGGTTCAGACACGTATGCGTGGAGCCCCAGACCGACAAAATGAAATTAGTCACGAGGGAGCCTTCGCAGAATTCAACTTCAATAACTAGAACATAAAGTGGGACCAAGTAAACCAAGTCCTAAACGATATAAGCTGGGAAGATAGAATAAGCAACACAGACCCCAACTTATGCCTAGAACAGATTAACTAGGTGGCATTCGATGTATGCTCAAGGCTTAATCCTTTAAGAAAAAGGAAGAGTAGACGTAAAATAGAAAGAGACAGGCGCTTCCTTTACAGGCGATGGAAAAGAATAACAGAGCGGCTAAAAGAGGCTAATACATCTGAAATGCGTAGGGAGTCACTGGTCAGAGAAATAGCAAAGATTGAACTTAAGCTAAAGGAATCTTAAAGAGTCAGGAATCGTGGGAAAAACTAAAAGCCATAAATTAAATCGAAAGAAACCCAAAGTATTTATTTTCTTATGCCAAATCAAAGTCGAGAACAACGTCCAGTATTGGGCCCCTACTTAAACAAGATGGGTCCTACACAGATGACAGCAAGGAAATGAGTTAGCTACTCAAGTCCCAATATGACTCAGTTTTTAGCAAGCCGCTAACCAGACTGAGAGTCGAAGATCAAAATGAATTTTTCATGAGAGAGCCACAGAATTTGGTTAACACAAGCCTATCTGATGTTATCCTGACGCCAAATGACTTTGGACAGGTGATAAATGACATGCCCATGCACTCTGCCCCATGGCCAGACTCGTGGAACTCCGTGTTCATCACGAGCTTTTACCATGCTATGGAGAGGGAGCATGGACACGGGGTCGTCCAACAGTTACTAAAAACAACAGACATAGCCCCACAATATAACTTTGGTGTAACTGTGTCTAGCATTAGGAATAATATTAGGAGAGAAGTAAATAATGAAAATGATTGTTATAGGAATGCAGTTAGAAGCCTGAGTAGATCTATAACCCACCATGATAACATGAACGTAGATAAGTATGTTTATGGAGCAACTTGCAATGTGAACACTGACTGATGTTGTAGTGGCCAGACTTAGGCTTGGTTACAAGTACTGCCTGATGTTGTAGTGGCAGGCTTAGGCTTGGTTACAAGTACTTCTGGCAGTTTGGGAGACACACAGATGATGATCAAACTAATGTAAATTATGTGATCAGGCATATGGTCACTGTCTTGAACACTATGTGCTTAATTGTCCACTTATTGAGGAATACAGAGACAGACAGTATAATAACCTATGTGAGATGTCAAGATATCTTATTAATGAAATAAGATACCAGATATAGTAAGCAAATTTCCTAAATTTGCTTGTAACAGATAAGTGAACTATAGATATGTAGATATAAATCCATATGTATTCCTGTTAACCCTTTGGGGCCTAGTTCCTAGGCCTTTTGTGTATCCATATGCTCTCGCGCTACCGTCCACAGGATGGATATGGGGTGCACAATAAACTAGCCACTTCGGTGGCAAAATCTAATCTAATCCACAAAGGGGGCAGTAAAGCAATAGCAAAGAACTACAGATGGATAGTACTAACATCCCATATCATAAAAATCGCAAGATCGCCACCCATCTAGATACCCATCAGTTACACTACCCAGGGCAACATGGATTTCGAGCAGGTCGCTCCTGTCTGTCTCAACTACTGGATCACTACGACAAAGTCCTAGATGCACTAGAAGACAAAAAGAATGCAGATGTAATATATGCAGACTTTGCAAAAGCCGTCGACAAGCGTGACCATGGCGTAATAGCGCACAAAATGCGTGCTAAAGGAATAACAGGAAAAGTTGGTAGATGGATCTATAGTTTCCTCACAAACAGAACACAGAGAGTAGTAGTCAACAGAGTAGAGTCTGAGGCGGCTATTGTGAAAAGCTCTGTTCCACAAGGCACAGTACTCACTCCCATCTTGTTTCTCATCCTCATATCTGACATAGACAATGATGTCAGCCATAGCACTGTGTCTTCCTTCGCAGATGACACCCGAATCTTCATGACAGTGTCTTCCATTGCAGACACTGCAAGGCTCCAGGCGAACATCAACCAAATCTTTCAGTGGGCTGCAGAAAACAATATGAAGTTCAACGCTGAGAAATTTCAATTACTCAGATATGGTAAACATAAGGAAATTAAAACTTCATCAGAGTACAAAACAAATTCCTTCCACAAAATAGAGCGAAAAACCAACGTCAAAGACCTGGGAGTGATCATGTCGAAGGATCTCACCTTCAAGGACCATAACAATGTATCAATCACATCTGCCAGAAAAATGACATAATGGATAATGAGAACCTTCAAAACTAGGGATGCCAAGCCCATGATGACACTCATCAGGTGGCTTGTTCTATCTAGGCTGAAATATTGCTGCACATTAACAGCACCTTTCAAGGCAGGTGAAATTGCTGACCTAGAAAATGTACAGAGAACCTTCACGGCACACATAACGGAGATAAAACACCTCAATTACTGGGAGTGCTTGAAGTTCCTGAACCTGTACTCCCTGGAACGCAGGCAGGAGAGATATATGATTATATACACCTGGAAAATCCTAGAGGGACTAGTACCGAACTTGCACACAAAAATCACTCACAGCGAAAGCAAAAGATTCGGCAGACGATGCAACATCCCCCCAATGAAAAGCAGGGGTGTCACTAGCACGTTAAAAGACAATATAGTAAGTGTCAGGGGCCCGAGACTGTTCAACTGCCTCCCAGCATCCATAAGGGGGATTACCAATAGACCCCTGGCTGTCTTCAAGCAGGCACTGGACTAGCACCTGAAGTCGGTACCTGATCAGCCGGGCTGTAACTCGTACGTTGAATTGCGTGCAGCCAGCAGTAACAGCCTGGTTGATCAGGCCCTGATTCACCATGAGGGTTGGTCACAGACCGGGCTGCGGTGGCGTCGACCCCTGGAACTCTCTCCAGGTAAACTCCAGGTAACCTAGGTTCTCTACACATATGCTATGTATGATAATCTGTACTCACCTATTTGTGGTTGCAGGGGTCGAGTCTTATCTCCTGGCCCCGCCTCTTCACTGGTTGCTACTGGGTCCTCTCTCTCCCTGCTCCATGAGCTTCATCAAACCTCGTCTTAAAACTATGTAACTGTGAAACTGTTTTTGTGTATACCTGAATAAGCTTACTTAATACAAAGATATTTAAACACTATTCATCAGTTCTCACCAAACAAATAAAAAAAGCCAAACAATTGTACTACTCCAGCAGATTCACTGAAACGAGACGAGATGTAAAAAAAAGACCTGGAAAACACCCTCACAGATTCTTGCCACCCACAAACTGAAAAAAACTAGGGACACTGTCCTAACTAAACCGAGCTAAACACCACTACAGCCTACTTTTACAGTAAACAAGATAAATGACTTCTTCTCAACCATAGGATCAAATCTCGCCAGTAAAATACCAGGTATGCACTGTACTTCCCACTTCGACCCTATCATCAGAGTGCAGGCACTGTACTTTCCACCTCCACCCTTCCATTAGAGTTGCAGGCACTGTACTTCCTGCCTCCACCCTTCCTCCCTCGGAGTGCAGGCACTGTACTTCCCACCTCTACCTCTCCATCGGAGTGCAGGCAGTGTACTTCCCACTTCCACTCTTCCTTCAGATTGCAGCATTGTACTTTCCACCTTCTCCTTTCCTTCAGAGTGCAGGTACTGTACTTCACACCTCGACCTTTCCTTCAGAGTGCAGGTACTGTATTTCCCACTTCCACCCTTCCTTCAGAGTGCAGACATTGTACTTCCCACCTCCAAACTTCCTTCAGAGTGCAGGCATTGTATTTCTCATTTCCACCCTTCCTTCACAGTGCAGGCATTGTACTTCAGACCTCCATCCTTCCATTACAATGCAGGCATTGTAATTCCCTCCTCCTCCCTTACTTCAGAGTACACGCACTGTACTTCCAACTTCCACCCTATCATGAGAGTGCAAGCATTGTACTTCCCACCTCCAACCTTCCATCAGAGAGCAGGCACTGTACTTCGCACCTCCACCCTTCGTTCAGAGTGCAAGTGCTGTGGTTCCCAATTCCTCCATTCCTTAACCTGGAGTTTACCTGGAGAGAGTTCTGGGGGTCAGCGCCACCGCAGCCAGGTCTGTGACCAACCCTCATGGTGAATCAGGGCCTGATCAACCAGGCTGTTACTGCTGGCTGCACGCAATCCAATGTCACAGAACGGCTGATCAGGTACCGACTTTAGGTGCTCGTCCAGTGCCTGCTTGAAGACAGCCAGGGATCTATTGGTACTCCCCCTTATGTATGCAGGGAGGCAGTTGAACAGTCTTGGGCCCCTGACACTTATTGTGTTGTCTCTTAACGTGCTAGTGACACCCCTGCTTTTCATTGGGGATGTTGCATCGTCTGCCGAGTCTTTTGCTTTAATAGTGAGTGATTTTCGTGTGCAAGTTTGGTACTAGTCCCTCGAGGATTTTACAAGTGTATATAATCATGTATCTCTCCTGCCTGCGTTCCAGGGAGTATAGGTTCAGGAACTTCAAGCGCTCCCAGTAACTGAGGTGTTTTATCTCCGTTATGCGCACCGTGAAGGTTCTCTGTACATTTATGTCAGCAATTTCACCTGCCTTGAAAGGTGCTGTTAGTGTGCAGCAGTATTCCAGCCTAGATAGAACAAGCGACCTGAAGAGTGTCATCATGGGCTTGGCATCCCTAGTTTTGAAGGTTCTCATTATCCATCATGTCATTTTTCTAGCAGATGCAATTGATACATCGTTATTGTCCTTGTAGGTGAGATCCTCCCACATGATCACTCCCAGGTTTTTAACGTTAGTTTTTCACAGTATTTTGTGGAAGGAATTTGTTTTATACTCTGATGAAGTTTTAATTTTCTCATGTTTACCATATCGGAGTAATTGAAATTTGTCATCGTTGAACTTCATATTGTTTTCTGCAGCCCATTGAAAGATTTGGTTGATGTCCGCCTGGAGCCTTGCAGTGTCTGAAATGGAAGACACTGTCATGAAGATTCGGGTGTCATCTGCAAAGGAAGACACGGTGCTGTGGCTGATATCCTTGTCTATTTCAGATGTGAGGGTGAGAAACAAGATGGGAGAGAGTACTGTGCCTTGTGGAACAGAGCTTTTCACCGTAGCCGCCTCAGACTTTACTCTGTTGACTACTACTCTTTGTGTTCTGTTTGTGAGGAAATTACAGACCCATCTACCAACTTTTCCTGTTATTCCTTCACCAAGGATTGTGTGCGCTATTATGCCATGGTCACACTTGTCGAAGACTTTTGCAAAGTCTGTGTACATGTTGCCTTGAGTTATGTAATTGATGGGGTATCTAGATGGGTGGCGATCTTACTTCTTAGGACCCTTTCAAAGATTTTTATGATATGGGATGTTAGTGCTATCGCTCTGTAATTTTTTGCTATTGCTCTACTGCTCCCTTTGTGGAGAGGGGCTATGTCTGTTGTTTTTTTAACTGTGGGACGACCCCAGTGTCCATGCTCCCTCTCCATAAGATGTTAAAGCATGTGATAGGGGCTTCTTGCAATTCTTGATGAACACGGAGTTCCATGAGTCTGGCCCTGGGGCAGAGTGCATGGGCATGTCATTTATCGGCTGTTTGAAGTCATTTGGCATCAGGATAACATCAGATAGGCTTGTGTTTACCAAATTCTGTAGCTCTCTCATAAAAAATTAATTTAGATCTTCGTCTCTCAGTCTGGTAAGCGGCTTGCTAAAAACTGAGTCATATTGGGACTTGAGTAACATTTCCTCGCTGTCATCTGTGTAGGACCCATCTTGTTTAAGTAGGGGTCCAATACTGGATGTTGTTCTCGACTTTGATTTGGAATAAGAAAAGAAATATTTTGGGCTTTTAGTTCTTCCCACGATTCCTGACTCTTACAAGATTCCTTTAGCTTTAGTTCAATGTTTGCTATTTCTCTGACCAGTCTCCCTACGCAGTGCAGATGTATTGGCCTCTTTTAGCCGCTCTGTTATCCTTTTTCGTCGCCTGTAAAGGGAGCACCTGTCTCTTTCTATTTAACATGTACTCCTCCTTTTTCTTAAAGGAATATGCCTTGAGCATACATCGAGTGCCACAGAGTTAATCTGTTCTAGGCATAAGTTGGAGTCTGTGTTGTTTAGTCTACATTCCCAGCTTATATCATTTAGGACTTGGATTACTTAGTCCCACTTTATGTTCTTATTGTAGTTGAATTTGGTGAAGGCTCCCTCGTGACTGATCTTATTTTGTCAATCTGAGGCTCCACACATATATGTCTGAACCTCAATTATATTGCGATCCGAGAATGTTGTTTTTGACATGGTGACATTTCGTATCAGATCATCATTGTTAGTGAAGATGAGGTCTAGTGTATTCTCCAGTCTAGTAGGCTCTATTATTTGCCGGTTTAAGTTGAATTTTGTGCAGAGATTTAAAAGCTCGTGTGTGAGTTCTCGTCAGAGCTGCCTCCTGGTGTTATCACTGCAAGAACATTATTTGCTATATTCCTCCATTTTAGGTGCCTTAAGTTGAAATCCCTCAGCAAGATGTTTGGGGCAGGAGCTGGCAGATTTTCCAGACAGTGGTCAATTTTCAACAGCTGTTCCTGGAATTGTTGAGACGTTGCATCCGGAGGCTTGTAGACTACCACAATGACTAGATTTTGGTTCTCGATTTTTACTGCTAAAACTTCAACTACATCATGTGAAGTATTAAGCAGTTCTGTGCAAATAAGTTACTCTGTGATATACAGGCCAATTCCTCCCCCCCCCTCCACTTTTGCCTGTTCACTCTGTCGCATCTGTATAGGTTGTAACCTGGGATCCATTTTTCGTTATCCAAGTGATCCTTTATGTGAGTCTCTGTGAAAGCCGTGAACTCTGCATTTGCCTCTGCAAGCAGCCCATGGATGAAAGGTATTTTGTTGTTCGTTGCTGGCTTTAGACCCTGTATATTTGCAAAGAAGAATGTCATCGAATTGGTAGTACTGGGAGTTACTCTTTTTTTCCGGCACTAATATTTGTATCTGTTGGTTTGGAGTGGAGGCCATCGACTGTGATTCCACTCCATAAATGACTGGATTTGGTGTACAATTTCTGCCATTTCCTGCCAGTTTTTTTTTTTTTGTTTCTTCCTGGCACTAAAAAACCTCTCCCTCTTGAGTGGCTGTGGCTACCAAGGTTTACCCATTGTCTGGATATTTTGTATCTTTTTGTCCCCTTCAGATGGTGTGCCTGGCAATTTAAGTTATAGCACTGTCTTTCCTGGGCTGAAGAGGGACATATTTAAGGGTGAAAAAGTTTACAGGAAGGGAGTTTGCATTTTCCTGTTATATGGGCATGGCATTTTCTAGGGTGGTTAAAGTTGCACGTCCCATCTGTTTTTCCAGATATCCCATGTCTGCAGATACCAAGTGCATAATATGTGCACAGGCTTGGTTTCCGTTTGCTTTGGATTTTTGTGACTGTATTCCTTGTTGGTGCATGTTTTCCTGTCTCATTCCTATCCTCACTAGTACTAACAATGGAGCTCTCACCAGTTGTTTCTTGTAATATATCCTCACTATTAGTAGTGAAGTCCCCATGTTTGCTATCTCATGTGGTATTACTAATTTGTAATATTGGTTTTATCTTGTCCTTGACTTCACTTGTTTCCCCACTACAGCTCCTTTCTCCCTCAAGGCCATTAATATGCATTTCCCCATACAGTTACTGTCCACTATGACAGCACCTCCAGCCTCACCATTACTGTTTACCAAGACAGCACCTTTAGTCTCACAGTTACTGTCTACCAGGACAGCACCTCCAGCCTCACAGTTACTGTCTACCAGGGCAGCACCTCCAGCCTTACAGTTTCTGACTACATGGCCAGCACCTCTAGTCATACAGTTACTGTCGGCCAGGACAGCATCTGCACTAAGGGCGATAGCACCATCTAGCCCAGACTTTTTATTCTCCCATATGTTATAGAATGCTTCCAGGTTTTCTATGAAGGTTGCTTTGATGTTATCCTCTTTTAATACCAATGTGATTTTAGTCCACAGATTGATCTCATTTGGGCATACCCAAAAACACTTCCCTGATTTAATACTGCTTGTAGATAATTCTTGGATATCTGCACAAGGGGCGTGACACCAATTTCCACAAAAGTGGCATGTAATCCATGTGGAAGCCCATTTGTTTGATTTACTGCAGACTACACAGGATTTCATAATGTGATTTTAATGGTTGATTTACTGTAATTCTACTAATAACCTCTTGAATATTCCAGTAATAACCTCCTTAACTCCTTGAGGGTCTGTGCCATAGATCTATGGCTATACGTTGAGGATCCAAACCATAGATCTATGCCAAAATTCTAGCAGCTTCAAATTTAGCGCGAGAAGGCTGGTAGGCCTACATGTGAGAGAATGGGTCTGCATGGTGGGTGTGCACCATGAAGAAAAATTCTAGGAGCCCGCATAGCATTATGGGAATGCCGGCTCAGTTACCTTTGTTCACCATGCCTCGTGGCAAGGCAGCTCTCACTCCAAGGAAAATTGGTACTCTACTTTTCCTATCTGATAGTTCTGACTCTGATGGAAGTGGAAATGAAGATGAATTCTATGGCTTTGATCAGTTCGTGACCGAAAGGAATGACCAGGATATCGATAAAAGTGCAGAAAATCCTGACAATCCTCAACCTTCTACCTCTGGCATGGGCACGTCTCAGTCGCATTCAGTTGTACCTCATTGCAAGAGAAAACTAATATTTTTGCATGGCCAGGCCTCTGACTTCAGTAATGATGATGATAGTGATGTGGATTGTGATTTTATTGCTCTTGACGATCATTCAAGTAGTGAGTGAGGAAACATATTCACCAGTGAAGCGGCGGTATATACGCAGTCGCATGCGCTCGGGTAGTGTTCCCTATACAGTGCCCAGGGGATGGAGTACATCCTTGAATACATCCCATGCCCTTACACCAGGAATAGACAGTGAAAGTGAGGGTGATGTGGCTACACTTGGCATGGATAGACCACATGCATCAGTAGGTGGTGGTAGTGGTGATGGTAGTGCCACAACGATGCATGACTCACCAGTCCAGGCTGGAACCCAAGCCGCTGACTCCTCAGCTCAAAGACAAAGCAGAGCGTCACCCACCAGCCCACCACAACCATAACTACCAGCACAACCAGCTTATGATGTCCAGTATCCACCAGCAAACCGTATCTGGGATTGGCAGCAAAATCCCAATTTTGTTACCAAGCTCCACCAATTTGATGACTCTCAAAGTGGAATTCTACCTACTTGTCCCCTTGGAAACACTGCAAATGAACTGGAATTCTTTTAGCTATTCTTTGATCAGCCCTTGATGGAAACTATTGTCATGGAAGGTAACAAGTATTTTGAGTACACCATGGTAAATACAATATCAATACAGTCAAGACTGCACTGGTGGAAAGAGACAACTGTTGCAGAAATGTATTTGCTTCTTGCAACAATAATGCTTATGCCTCATGTCTATAAGCATAAAATAAAATCATACTGGTCTACAGATCGGCTAATTTGTACCCCAGTCTTCAGTGAAATCATCCCAGTGAACAGGTTTATCTTGCTGTTATGTATGTTGCACTTCTCTGACAAAACCAGGCCTAACAGAACTGACAGGTTATACAATTTTAGAAATGTTTTTATGTCTCTGAAAGAAAAGTTCAACATGTACTTTTATCTTATAAATGACGAGTCTTTGATTTTGTTCAAATGTAGACTGTTGTTCAAACAGAATATACCGAGCAAGAAGAAATGCTGCGGTATAAAACTGTTTGTACTCTGTGACTGTGACAGTGGCCTGATATTGGGTATCTCAGGTGACATAGTGAGAAGCATGATGGCACCTTATCATGGTAAGGGGCATACATTATACACTGATAACTGGTACACAAGCCTTTTACTCAGTGATTTCTTGCAAGTGAACATGACAGATGTGCAAGGTACAGTGCGTTCTAATCGTAAACAAACGAGATGTAACATTGTTGACAATCATTCATCATAATGAAAGGCAAGACAGTGCCAAAATTGATAGTGACTAATGAAAGTATTCAAAAACCAGTGACAGTGATTGATTATACACAAAACATGCTCTTGGTTGACAAATGTGACATCCAGATTGGCTTTGTTGTGTTCATAAGAATTACAAGTGGTACATGAAACTTTTCTTCCATCTCATGGACATTTCAATGCTCAGTGCATATAATATGTACCAAATGAAGACTAGCAACAGACCATCGTATGGTGAATTTTGTTTGTCTGTTGTCAGACAACTCATAATGAAGTACCAGGTAACAATACTTGCTATACAAAACCGTTCTTGAACCACTCAGGAAATACCTCAAGCGTTTGAGCAGGGAAGGTGATCACTTCATAATACAGCTTCCTGCAACTAAGAGGAAATTTGCTCAGAAGAGATGTGTTGTCTGCACGAACAAAACGATGGCAACAAAGACGCAAAGACACTCTGTTTATGTGCGAGGAATGTAAGGTACCTCTGTGCATGGTACCTTGTTTCAAGGAGTTCCACAAGCTGCAGCACTTCTAAAAACATGCCCAGTGATTGCACATATGTAAATATATAATAGAACATTAGTATTATACAAGATTTGTGCATGTTTATTGTAATAAACAAAAGTGGTAAACAATATTATAATAGCTTTAGTGCAGGTATTGTGTTCAGTACAGTGAGTGTATATATATTGTGGAAACTTATTCAGTCCTGAGTCTCACAGGGCAGATAAGTTGTACGAAGATCCCAACATGTCAGGGATGGAACGGCTGGGTTGGGTGACCCTTTACACCCACCCAAAACATACACACACACACACACACACACACACACACACACACACACACACACACATGATCCTGCAGGAGAAAGCACGGCTGAGAGGCAAGCAGGAGTTCCGGAGTGTGTACCTCGACCGAGACAGAACACAGGACGAAAGGAAGACAATGAAAGAGAGAGTTCAAAAACGAAAGGAGAAATGGGAGGAAATGAAAAAGGAGAGCAGAATAACCCAGGATCAAATGGAAGGACAAGCGCACCCCCCAGAAACACCTGCAGAAGGACTCCAGCCACGACACCCCCAAGGCAACTGAACAATCCAAACCAACCATCACACACCGATCCCTCTGTTTCCACCCCCCGCACCACAGTTACAGTATTAGAACAGAAGTTGAAGGTTTGGTACACAAATGCAGATGGATTAACGAATAAACATGAGGAATGGCAAGAAAGAATCAATGAGAAGTCCCCAGACATCATAGCAGTTACAGAAACAAAACTCATGGAGACAATAACAGATGCAATCTTCCCACCAGAATACCAGATCATGAGGAAAGATAGAAGGGGCAGGGGGGGAGGTGGGGTTGCTCTGCTCGTAAAAAACAGATGGAAATTCGAGAAAATGGAAGGAATAGATGAGACGGGAGAAAGAGACTACATAGCAGGTACACTTCAGTCTGGTGAACACAAAGTGGTCATTGCAGTGATGTATAATCCACCACAGAACTGCAGGAGGCCAAGAGAGGATATGAAGAGAGCAAACAGAGCAATGGTGGACACACTTGCTGAGGTGGCAAGAAGAGCTCACTCCAGCAGAGCAAAGTTGTTGGTTTATGGGGGATTTCAACCACAGGGAGATTGACTGGGAAAACTGGAGCCACATGGGGGTCCCGAAACATGGAGAGTCAGGATGTTGGACGTGGTGCTGGAAAACCTCATGCACCAACAGTTAAGGACACTACCAGAGTGAGAGGGGAGGATGAACCAGCAAGATTGGACCTTGTGTTCACCCTGGGTAGCTCAGACATTGAGGACATCAAGTATGAGAGTCCCCTAGGAGCTAGCGACCACGTGGTTCTGTGCTTTGAATACATAGTAGAGCTGCAAGTGGAGAGAATAACAGGAGTAGAATGGGAAAAAGCTGACTATAAAAGAGGGGACTACATAGGGTTGAAGAACTTCCTGCGGGAGGTCCAGTGGGACAGAGAACTGGCAGGAAAGCCAGTAAATGAAATGATGGAATATGTAGCAAAATGCAAGGAGGCAGTGGAAAGGTTCATTCCCAAGGGCAACAGTAACAACGGGAAGACCAGAACAAGCCCCTGGTTTACCCGACGGTGTAAGGAGGCAAAAACAAAGTGCAATAGAGAATGGAAAAAGTACAGAAGGCAGAGAACACACGAAAATAGGGAGATCAGTCGCAGAGCCAGGAATGAGTACGCACAGGTAAGGAGGGAGGCCCAGCGACAGTATGAAAATGACATAGCATCGAGAATCAAGACTGACCCAAAACTGTTGTATAGCCACATCAGGAGGAAGACAACAGTCAAAGACCAGGTGATCAGATTAAGGACAGAAGGTGGAGAACTCACAAGAAATGATCAGGAGCTATGTGAGGAGCTGAACAGGAGATTTAAAGGAAGTTTTTACAGTAGAAGACAGGAAGGACTGTGGGAAGACAGCACAGAAGGGAACTCAAGAGGGTTTATACCAACAATGCTGGATGACATACGAACAACTGAGGAGGAGGTGAAGAAGCTCTTAAGTGACCTTGACACCTCAAAGGCGATGGGACCGGACAACATCTCCCCATGGGTCCTTAGAGAAGGAGCAGAAATGCTGTGTGTGCTCTAACCACAATCTTCAACACATCCCTTGAAACTGGCAACTACCTGAGAAATGGAAGACAGCTAATGTAGTCCCCATATTTAAGAAAGGAAACAGAAATGAGGCACTAAACTACAGACCTGTGTCTCTGACATGTATTGTGTGCTAAGTCATGGAGAAGATTATCAGGAGAGTGGTCGAACACCTGGAAAGGAACAAGATTATAAATGAAAACCAGCATGGGTTCATGGAAGGCAAATCTTGTATCACAAACCTCCTGGAGTTTTATGACAAGGTAACAGAATAAGACACGAGAGAGAGGGTTGGGTAGATTACGTTTCCTAGACTGCAGGAAGGCCCTTTTACACAGTTCCCCACAAGAGATTAGTGCAGAAGCTGGAGGATCAGGCACACGTAAAAGGAAGGGCACTGCAATGGATAAGGGAATACCTGACAGGGAGCGCAACGAGTCATGGTACGTGAAGAGGTATCACAGTGGGCGCCTGTTACGAGCGGGGTCCCACAGGGGGCAGTTCTAGGACCAGTTTCTATTTTTGATATATGTGAACGACATGATGAAGGAATAGACTCGAAGTGTCCCTGTTCGCAGATGACGTGAAGTTGATGAGAAGAATTAAATCGGACAGGATGAGGCAGGACTGCAAAGAGAACTGGAGAGGCTGGACATGTGGTCCAGTAACTGGCTTCTCGAATTCAATCCAGCCAAATGCAAAGTCATGAAGATTGGGGAGGGGCAAAGAAGACCGCGACAGAGTATAGGCTAGGTGGCAAAGACTACAGACCTCACTCAGGAGAAAGCCCTTGGGGTGACCAAAACACCGAGCACATCACCGGAGGCACACATAAACCCAAAATAACCGCTGCAGCATACGGGCGCCTGGAAAACCCTGAGAATGCGTTCCGATACCTTAATAAGGAATCGTTCAAGACACTGTACACTGTGTATGTTAGGCCCATACTGGAGTATGCAGCACCAGTCTGGTACCCACCCCTGGTCAAGCACGTCAAGAAGTTAGAGAAAGTACAAAGGTTTGCAACAAGGTAGTCCCAGAGCTAAAGGGAATGTCGTACGGGGAAAGGTTAAGGGAAATCGGACTGACGACACTGGAGGACAGAAGGGTCAGGGAGAACATGAAAAACGACATACAAGATACTGAAAGGGAATAGACAAGGTGGGACAGAGATAGGATGTTCCTGAGAGGGGACACAGGGACAAGGGGTCCAACTGGAAGGAAGACTCAGACGAGTCACAGGGACGTTAGGAAGTATTTCTTCAGTCATAGAGTTGTCAGCACGTGGAATAGCCTAGCAAGTAAAGTAGTGGAGGCAGGAACCATACATAGTTTTAAGAAGGGGATGACAAAGCTCAGGAAGCAGAGAGAGAGAGGATCCAGTAGCGATCAGTGAAGAGGCGGGGCCAGGAGCTGAGTCTCGACCCCTGCAACCACAATTAGGTGAGTACACACACACACACAAACACACACACACACACACACACACACACACACACAAACACACACACACACAAAACACACACACACACCACACACACATACCCGGGTTGGCGAAGGTGGTTGGAAGGTACATTTAATCGATAGATTTACCCTTCGAGGAATAGGAAGGTAGTTTATACTGTTAGTGAACTAATATTAGGACTATTGAGGCAACTGTAGATAATAATGTAGACCTAAGACCTTAACATAGGTGGTAATAGGCAAGTAATGTAGGCAAACACTAGGTTATATTAGCCAGGGAGAGCTGGCAGCCCAGGTTTGAATGCAAGAGCACAGGGTTTTGAGACCACAGTGCTTTCTTATAAGATCAGACACAATCGGAACAACAACTGCCATGAACAGCAGTGTGGCGCCCCCACGTGTCTTCACATACTAGACCTGGGGAAATCTGGTGGAGGCACCTCAAAGTACTGTAGATGATCTCCGTCAGGCCCATACAGTAAGACAGGACCTCCCTTTTTTTTCTCAGTATTCTGGCCAGTTTCTGGGGGAAATTGCCAGTGAGTTGAGCTGTGGGCCTCTGTGCAGGCGGACGGCCCATGACCAGTACGTACCAGTGCCTCCTCATTAGGCTTAGAAGCTAGTGTCACTTTCTGCATAGTTATACTAGGGGATACACACCCCTTTGGAAACAGGAATTTCTGAGGTACAGGCAGGTCACTAATACTGACTGAATATTGCAGGAAATAATGCTCCCGGTTGCACATGGTTCTGAGGAGAAGTCCAGAGGGGCTAAAGCTTAGGGAGGTTGAAGACTGGGATGCACTCTCCAACATCAAGTAAGTTAGTCCTTTATATGTACATGCAGGTGAGATTTCTTGCAACATCAGTCATTTATGGAAATCTGTCCTATAAGCCACTTGCGAGGCTGAGGTACCAACCTCAGAGTTTGGTGTCAACAGAGCTTGCCAGGGTAGACAACTCACATGGAGGCAATCCAGACAAATTTTCACAAGTGGTCCTTCGAACAGGATGTGGAATAGCTAGGTTAAGCAAACATAGCTAGGCCAAAGTTAGGAACCGAAGATTAACAAAGTTAGGTTGTTACACAGAGACTATGCCAAGCTGACTATACACAGAAGTTATTATTTACAGTAATTTACACGCAGGCCAGGTAGGCTAGAGAAGCTTGTGAATTTAATTATTTACAGTGATTACAAGTAAACCAGGGTAGGAGACTTGTATGTTAATTACTTACAGTGGATTTGCAAGGTAGCCACAGCAGGGCTATGCTTGTGCAATATTTACAACAGTTATAGTAGCTAGGACAGAAATAACCTAATTATTTACAGTTAATTCTAAAGCCTGGTTTAGGCTCTAGCACACTAGTTAGGTTAGGATTTACCTTATCCAACCACCCATGCTAGACTAAGCTGGGCACGATTAGGTAAAGCTGTTTACACACATTATTTATTGCTTCATAAGTTGAATTGTTGAATTTATTTGTGCTAATCAAGTGAATTTTAATTTGTAAAGACTGCATTTTTATTGTGTGAATTTCATTGTCTTTGGGTCATTTTAATGTGGGGTTTGTGAGTTACACCAGAGACTAGCTTAAGTCCTGTAACTATTTACTGACGTACAGGAAGTTGCTAGGTTAAGCTTTCACACTGATATACCTTCCAGTTGGGCTTGAGAGCTAACAGCGTACATTTTGATTCAGAGTAGAGTCAATATAATAAAGGGTGTCGTTAAGCTTGTTGAGGAGCCTTCAAGACTCATTCATTCTTGCCTAATACCGTTTCATGCTGTGGGGTAGGCTAGTTGAAGTACAAATTAGTGTCATGCTCTTAAACCTTGACTATGACGGGTGAAGATGGAGTACCAGCTGCCTCAGGGGAACAACAAAGGTTGGCTGTGGTCGTCCTAGTTCCTAAAGGTGAGCCATTAACGGTTAAAGATTATCGTGCAATCTCATTATTATGTGGGGACTATAAAATTTTTGGAAGGATCTTGGCTAACAGAATAAAAAAAGTCCTGGGCAAAGTGATTGACAAGGGACAATATGGGGTGCCGGGCAGGTGTATGTATGAAAGTCACGGTATGATTAGAAGTTTTATTGAAGAAAGAGTAAGATTGGGAGGGGGGGTATTGGCTATAGATTGGGAGGCGGCATATGATAGTGTGGAATGGGAGACGTTATGGAAGATCAAGAGATGGCAGGGGTTTGGGGCGGAAATTATATCATGGGCCAAATTAATGTATCAGGAGGCAACCTTGCGTGTGCAGGTGAATGGGAGGTTGGGAGATCGAATTCAGATGGGAAGGGGTTTGCGTCAAGGTTGTCCCCTTTCAAAAAAATTTTTTTTGCTTGTTTTCAAGATCCCTTTTTATAGAGGGATAAGGGTTTTATTGGAAGCAAATGGGATGGGTACTGTAAGGGGGGGGGGAGCGGGCATTTTTGGATATGTCGACGATACGACGATTTTGGGAGAGAAAAAATGGATTTCTTCGGGTAGAAAAGTTAGTGAAAGTTTTTTTAAAAGGCTTCTGGCATGACGATTAATACGGGGAAAACAAAGTATATGAATCTTGGAAAAGGGTCACGTGAGGAAGGAATGGTTGCTGAAAGGTGGGAAAGGGTGGACCAAATAAAGATATGTGGGATCGTTTATGTTAGTGATATCAAGTTAGCACAACAAATAAATTCCGTGCGTATCGTTGTAGTGTTGTGAAGCGCCTCAGTGGTTTAAGAGCTGCTAATTTAAGTTTGCAACAAAGGGTGATTACAACGAATGTGCTATTATATAGTAAACTATGGCATGTTAATTTAAGTTTGCAACAAAGGGTGATTACAACGAATGTGCTATTATATAGTAAACTATGGCATGTTACAGTAATATTTCCGATATTTCGTTGTGAGTTAAAAGGTTACAAAAAAGTGTTTTTAGATTCATTTTTGGGAACAGGGAGCGAATGGTTTAAATAGAGCGGTTGTCACACTCCTGGTTGGCCGTGGAGGGCTGGGGCTTATAGAAGTCGAAAAGAGGATAATAAGTTGTATTTAAAACGTATTATAAGCGGGGGGGGGGGGGCAAAAGAAGATTGGTCTTCATAGGATACATCAGGATATGCACGGTGGTGGGGGGTAGGGAGTTCTGTATAGGTAAGGCAATGTTACGGGTCTTATAAACGTGAGGGATCCTTCACATATTTAAAATTTTAGAAGTCTTGATAGGGTAGATGGTAAGGCTGTGGTAGCGGGGATAGAAGGAGTTTTATCCGATGTATGATTGGCGTAATATTGGGGGTGTTTAAACAAATTCCGTTTAAACCTAAAGTCAGAGAAGTTATGTATAGTTTTTTACATGGAATTTTGCCGTCAGGAATGGTTTTATTCAAAAAGAGAATCGAGGGATGGAGAAGAAAGGGATTGGGGGGATTGGGCGACTATTTATCATACGTGTATTTTTGCGATTGTTTTGAACTTAAAGGGTTTGGGATGGTAAGGTTTTAAGGTTTAGTGGGGGGGGGGGGTTTGGGGTTTTGGGGGTTTTTAAAGTTTGTATAACTGGGGTGAATAAAAGGGGGTTGAGAATGCGTTGGGGAAATTTTTTTACGGATTATATATATATATGATGGGGGCTAGGGGAGGGGGACGGCATGCAAAATTTAAAATGCTGGGAGAAACTTTTTTAGGACAAGTGTGGAAAAAAGGGGGCGTGTATGGGGGGAGATGGAAGAGATTTTAGTGGGGTTACGAATTTCATTTTAAGGGTTTTTTGGTTTTGCAAAGTGGGTAAGGGGATACATGGGGTTTATTTTCCTAAAATGGGGAGTGAGCATGGAGAGTGTTTTATGGATGAAAATTTGAGTTTTGAAATCTGGGAAATAGAGTTATTGCCCCGAGGGTTTCAGGTACTACACAGTTACTTTTGGGGAATTTTTTGCCTACGATTGATTTTTTATTTTTCATGTATAATCATTTAAGGACTTTATAATAAAATTTTTAATGAGATTCAAATATTTTATAGGTGCTTTAATGTTTTGTTCAATTGTAATGGTAAAAGGCTTTATTTTCAGTTTAATTTACAGATTTTTTCTTTGGAAAAGCACAACTTAAAGGGTAATAAGTTGGTAGAAATTTCCCACAATATGTAAAGTAAAAGACACAAATGCAAAAATAATTGACATTTATTGTGGCAACGTTTGCCTCCAGGAGCTTTTTCAAACCAATGGGTTTATAAAGCTCCTGGGGAGCGAAAAGTTCCACAATAAATGTCACATTTTTTGCACTTGGTCCCTTTTTCTTTAAAAGGTGTAAATTTAAAAAAAGGTAGTTTGTATTTTAAAGGTTTTTTTTTCCCCTTTTAAAGATTTATCGATGGAGGAAAATTTTATGAATATTGCTAAGATTTGTTAAAGGGAAAATTTTCTGTACTCTTGGGTTAATAAGGGAAAGCATTATTTTTGGTTGAATGGAGGATAGTATAATTGAAGGGGGATGTGAAGCGTTTAAATATGCAGTATGTTTTATATTAAAATTCAGAAAAAAATTTTTAATGAGAAGAGTGGGGTTTCCTTTTATTGTTTTTTATTTTTGTAAATATGTACATCAAATTTTGAAAGTTAAGGGGTTTTTTGGGAAATTTTGGTTTTTCGAAATTAAATTTTAGAGGAATTAGGCTTAGGTGATGGTTGACTTATGATAATGTTTAATGCTTCTTGACTTACAAGACTATTTATTTAAAAGGGTGTTCAATTTTTTTTATGGGAAAACAATTTTTTGGGAAAAATTTTTTTTAACGTTTTCCCTTAAAGAGGGGATATCAATAGACCTGTGTGTTAGTGTAGGGGGTTTAAAAGAGGTTTCAAATTTATGTGGGTCCTTCTTATTCTTATTCCTTCTTGTGTTAAGCAAAGGATTTGAAAAAAAAATGAAGGAAAATTGACTGTCTATATCAATTCCGAGCAAATTTTAAAGAGATAAAGTTTATTTATAGAATTATTTGCTTTTTACTTTAACTTATACACTGTTTTATTTAGGACAGACTAAGCTTCGGCATCAGATATAGTTTTTGGTTATGTTGTTATATGTTACAAAGTAAGGAATTATGATTGTTTCCAATACGATGTAAGGATTTTTATTCAGTGCAAATATTTGTTTGAATTTTCTTGTGACTGTGTTTTTGTATGGTTTTAAATAAAAAATTTAAAAAAAAAAACCCAAAACACGGGGATTTGACGCATTGTAAAAGTTGTTTAAGGAAGACTTTCATCATCAGAGAATCGGTTTGAATTCCATAAGCCGTGACTGAATAGAAAAAAGATCAAAAAACGACCCTAAATTTTGTTACCCGATGCCCTTACAATTTTGAAGTGTTTTGTCCTCTCATTTACTCCATGGGAAAGGTCGAACCCGTTCCCCCCTGAAAGAAAAGAAAAAATAGAGGGTTACTTTTTCGAACCTGAGCAACTCGACGTAAATTCAAACATTTAATTAAAATATGAACGTTGGGAGAAAAATTTGGCCAAAGCTATCTCACCTCATTGAGAAAACCCTTTAGGGGTGGTGTTCCTGAAAATCATAAGCCTTAAGAACTGATGACAAGGGAAATTTTTGAAATGTGGCCAAGGCCCAAAAGGGCCCATTGGAAAATTGTGCCCATATCCCCATGCAAATGGAATCTCAGGCATTTGTTTTTTTGAGCAAAGGTTAGGAATAAGCGGAAAATACATAAACTAGTCCATTAAAAAAAACCGTTTTTTTTTATTATTATTTTAAACACCTGGCCGATTCCCACCAAGGCAGGGGGCCTAAAAAGAAAAATTTCACCATCATTTACTCCATACTGTCTTGAAAAAAGGGGTGCTTTAACTACATTTTTAAAAACTGAAAATTTAAAACCCCCCCTTCAGGTGCAGGCCTGTATTTCCCCATCTCCGGACTCAAGCCCGGGGCCTGGGGGTTTTCCCGGAACCCCTTCATAAATGCTATTTTTTCCCCCCCAAACAGACGAAAAGTTTTAAAAAAAACCATTTCTCCATTCATCCTACCACACGCCAGCATCCCCAAGGGAAGCAACCCCCCTCACACAAAAACCCCCTTTACCCCTCCCCAACCTTTCCTAGGCGACCCCTACCTCCCCTTTCCTTCCCACTACAGATGTTTACTCTGAAGTCATTCTGTTTCGCTCAATTCTCTCATGCCCGAACCCCCCCTCAACCCTTCCTCAGCCCTCGGGAAAAACATTTTTGGTACCCCCACCCCTCCCCCTAATTCCCAAACACAAATTTCTGCATTTATTCACACTGCACTTGCCCAGACATGACATCTCCCCACTGCCTCCAGCCTTCTCCTGCTGCAACATTCTCATCCATGTTCCCCACCATAAAAGGGGTTTTGGTAAAATATCCCTTCATACACCCCCTTTTTGCCCCCAAGGACAAATTTCTTTTTCCCCACAGACCCCTAAGTGCCTGCCCCCCTTTTTCCCCTCACATTTTTAAGTTTCCCCTATCTTTATAGCCCACCCCTGATGCTCCCCCCAAAATATCTGAATATATTCCCCTTCAAACTCCCTCCAATCTTTATCCAATTTTACAAATTTTTTTATCCTCATAATTTCCCCTTTCCTGTATTCCTTTTAATTTTTTTCTTTTGCACCCCCTCCCAAATTCACCACCACCTCTGAAATTTCTTCAGAATCTCCAAGAGCACAGTGTCATCAGAAAAGAGCAACTGTGAAAACTCCCACTTTATGTGTGTTACTTTTAACCCCACGCCTCTTCCCAAGACCCTCGCATTTTTTTTTTTACACCCCATCTATAAATATTTTAAACACCAAAGGTGACTACCATCCGCTAAGGCCTATTTTTAAAGGGAAATAATCTCCCTTTTTCCCTACATATTTAAAATTTGAGCATTTTTGTCCTGTAAAAACTCTTCACGTTTCAGTAACCTACCCCACACCCTACACCCGCAACATCTGCCAATTGCCCCCTATCCACCCCGTCATTCGCCTTTTCCAAATCCTAAATGCCCAAAAAAACCCCTTTAGCCCATCAAAAACTGTTCACTTATATGTTCACTGTAAAAACCTGGTCCACACCCCCCTACCTTCCCAAAGCCCCTTTTTCATTGAATATTTTCCGTCTTACTCTTAAATTTTTTCAATAATACTCTACCTAACAAAACCCCGGATACTCAACAGACTTATCCCCAAAAATTTTTGCACTCTTTTGTCCCATGCTGCTCTCTGCCAATCCCTAGGTGCCTTACCTATTTCTACATTTTTCTTTTACCCACTGCCCCCACGAACTTCCCCCACTCCAACTGGGTTTCCTCCTTTTACAAAATATTATTCCCCCTTGCCCTATCACGAAATCCAGCTTTTCCCATCTTATCAACATTTAACAATTCCTCAAAATATTCCCTCCTTTCCCAAACCTCTAACTCTTATTTAATACCCCTCCCCCCATTTTTTTCTGACAAATCCCTTTGTTTTCTAGCTTCCTTTAAAATGTTAAACCCTCCAAAACTTTTTCTTTTTTCAAAAAAAATTTGTTGAAACACTACATATGTTTGTTAACCAAGGCATAAGGTTAATTTATATGTTTTATCCACTTAATATTTATACTCGGGTTTTTTAATATTACTATTTTTTTTTTTTAAAAATGAAAGAATACAAAATGTATAAGAGTATAAAATTAAAAAACCTATAGATATTACAAAAAACCCTTTGTACACAATCCCCCACATTTAAAGAAAACCCGACTGGCCATATTTCAACAATAAAAAAACCACCCCAAAACAAACCCCAAAACCTATACATAACCTACAACCCTATAATAACCCCCAACCATTACTAACCCCCAAAAATAAATAACCACAACCCCTATACATAACCCACAACCCCTATACTAACCCCCCAAATATACATAACCCACAAAAACCTATACTAACCCCAACCAATCATAACACAACCATATACATACCTACAACCATGTACAAAAACCCCCAAACC
>NC_069433.1:41646876-41679129 GCF_026875155.1 Cherax quadricarinatus | reverse complement strand
CAAGTGTGTGGGGATATGTTTATGTAAAAGTCCTTTTTCCCACGTAGTACTACATTTTAATTGATATACCCAATCTCTTGGTTCCCACTGTACTCTTATGCATTTAAAATTACGTTCAAAAATAAATACACTAGGCTTCACCTACATGCCGCTACCTCTAAATTCTATTATATACCAGTAAATGTTGCTTATTCTAATTCTGATAGCTCGAGGAGAGTGACCCCCAATTCCAGCTAGAGACAGGTACTATTGACCCCATGCAACTCAAACTAGGTGAATATTACTTGCGGCTGGCAGTGCAGTAACGTTGCTGGTCTGTCCTGTCTCCAAGAAGTTGAAGAAGTTTGATGCTTCTCGGTAATTTTTCCACTAACTTCCTGTATGCACTATAGTCTCTACCTCTTCTAATTTTTTCACTCACTCACTATATTTACTGACACATATTTACATGCTCTTTGCTGATGACACTGTGCTCTTGGGAGATTCTGAAGAGAAGTTGCAGAGATTGGTGGATGAATTTGGTAGGGTGTGCAAAAGAAGAAAATTAAAGGTGAATACAGGAAAGAGTAAGGTTATGAGGATAACAAAAAGATTAGGTGATGAAAGATTGAATATCAGATTGGAGGGAGAGAGTATGGAGGAGGTGAACGTATTCAGATATTTGGGAGTGGACGTGTCAGCGGATGGGTCTATGAAAAATGAGGTGAATCATAGAATTGATGATGGAGAAAGAGTGAGTGGTGCACTTAGGAGTCTGTGGAGACAAAGAACTTTGTCCTTGGAGGCAAAGAGGGGAATGTATGAGAGTATAGTTTTACCAACGCTCTTATATGGGTGTGAAGCGTGGGTGATGAATGTTGCAGCCAGGAAAAGGCTGGAGGCAGTGGAGATGTCATGTCTGAGGGCAATGTGTGGTGTGAATATAATGCAGAGAATTTCGTAGTTTGGAAGTTAGGAGGAGGTGCGGGATTACCAAAACTGTTGTCCAGAGGGCTGAGGAAGGGTTGTTGAGGTGGTTCGGACTTGTAGAGAGAATGGAGCGAACAGAATGACTTCAAGAGTGTATCAGTCTGTAGTGGAAGGAAGGTGGGGTAGGGGTCGGCCTAGGAAAGGTTGGAGGGAGGGGGGTAAAGAAGGTTTTGTGTGCGAGGGGCTTGGACTTCCAGAAGGCATGCATGAGCGTGTTTGATAGGAGTGAATGGAGACAAATGGTTTTTAATACTTGACATGCTGTTGGAGTGTGAGCAAAGTAACATTTATGAAGGGATTCAGGGAAACCGGCAGGCCGGACTTGAGTCCTGGAGATGGGAAGTACAGTGCCTGCACTCTGAAGGAGGGGTGTTAATGTTGCAGTTTAAAAACTGTAGTGTGAAGCACCCTTCTGGCAAGACAGTGATGGAGTGAATGATGGTGAAAGTTTTTCTTTTTCGGGCCACCCTGCCTTGGTGGGAATCGGCCAGTGTGATAATAAATAAATCTATACATATCTCTTATCTCCCTGGTCTTGAGTCGCACTTATTCTTCAAATACCCCACTACGTTATTATGGCAACACTATTTAGGCCTGACACAACCGTTCACCCTTCCAGTGGCCCCCAATAACACTCAGCCACTAATTTCCTTCGTTTTCTTTTCTGTGATCACTTATATTTCCTTTTTTCGGGGCTTAAGTGATTATATGCACTCTTATGCGTGCACACACCTATATCCCACACTCTATTCCTTACGGCACAGTCAGAAATTACCACCAAAACACGAGCTCAAACCGCGTGACTCCTCCACGAGTGTGTGTATGTCTGTGTGTGTACTCACCTATTTGTGGTTGTGTGTGTGTGTGTGTGTGTGTGTGTGTCAGTGTGTGTTTGTCAGTGTGTGTGTGTGTGTGTGTGTGTCAATGTGTGTGTGTGTGTGTCAGTGTGTGTGTGTGTCAGTGTGTGTGTACTCACCTATTTGTACTCACCTATTTGTGGTTGCAGGGGTCGAGTCACAGCTCCTGGCCCCGCCTCTTCGCTGATTGCTACTAGGTCCTCTCTCTCCCTGCCCCATGAGCTCTATCATACCTCGCCTTAAAACTATGTATGGTTCCTGCCTCCACCACATCACTTTCTAGGCTATTCCATGGCCTGACTACTCTATGACTGAAGAAATACTTCCTAACATCCCTTTGATTCATCTGAGTCTTCAACTTCCAATTGTGACCTCTTGTGTCTGTGTCCCATCTCTGGAACATCCCGTCTTTGTCCACCTCGTCTATTCCGTGCAGTATTTTATATGTCGTTATCATGTCTCCCCTGACCCTCCTGGCCTCCAGTGTCGTCAGGCCGATTTCCCTCAACCTTTCTTCATAGGACAATCCCGTAGCTCTGGGACTAGTCTTGTTGCAAACCTTTGCACTTTCTCTAATTTCTTGACGTGCTTGACTAGGTGTGGATTCCAAAACTGGTGCTGCATACTCCAGTATGGGCTGACGTAGAGGGTGTACAGAGTCTTAAACGAATCCTTACTGAGGTTTGGGAAAACGCTATCCATAGGTTTGCCAGGCGCCCGTATGCTGCAGCCGTTATCTGACTGATGTGCGCCTCAGGGATATGCTCGGGTTATACTCACCCCCAGATTTTTTTTCCTTGATGAGGTTTGCAGCCCTTTGGCCATGTAACTATATTGTGTCTGCGGTCTTCTTTGCCCTTCCCCAATCTTCATGACTTTGCATTTGGCAGGGTTAAATTTCAAGGAGCCAGTTGCTGGACCAGCTTGTAGCCTGTCCAGATCTCTTTGTAGTCCTGCCTGATCCTCGTCCGATTCGATTCTTTCATAAATTCACATCGTCTGCAAACAAGGACACTTCTGAGCTATCCCTTCCGTTATGTCGTTCATGATCCAAGAACAGCACAGGTCCTAGGACTGACCCCTGGGGAAACCCCGCTTGTCACAGGCGCCCACCTGACACCTGTCGCGTACCATGACTCGTTGTTGCCTCCCTGTCAGATATTCTCTGATCCATTGCAGTGCCTTTCCTGTTTTTGTGTGCCTGTCCTCTAGCTTTTGCAGTAACCTCTTGTGAGGAACTGTGTCGAAAGCCTTCTTGCAGTCCAAAAATACGCAGTCGATCCACCCCTCTCTCTCTTGTCTTACTTCTGTCACCTTGTCATAAACACTAGTAGGGTTTGTGACACAGGATTTTCCTTCCCTGAAACCGGGGCTGGTTGTCAATTATACCCCTTGTTTCTTTCCCCGGTGCCCCACCACTCTCCTCCTGATGATCTTCTCCATGACCTTGCATACTATACACGTTAGTGATACAGGTCTGTAGTTTAGTGCCTCATGTCTGTTCCCCTTTTTAAAAATTGGGACTACATTTTTCCCTTTTCCATACCTCAGGGAGTTGCCAGTTTCAAATGATGGTTGAAGATCTTTGTTAATGGCTCACACAATATCTCTGCTCCTCTTTTAAAGGGCCCCTGGAGAGATGTTGTCTGGTCCCCACCGCCTTTTAGGTGTCAAGTTCGCATAGCAGCTTTTTCACCTCCTCCTTGGTTATATGTACCTCATCCAGCACTTGCTGGTGTCCCCCCTGTTTTTGATTTCTTGGAGTCCTACTGGTTTCCACTGTAAAACCTCTTTAAATCTTGTGTTGAGCTCCTGACATACCTCTCGGGGCGTTTTCTGTGAATTCCCCATCACCCTTTTCCCCAGTCTGATTACCTGGTCCTTGACTGTTGTTTCCTCCTGATGTGGCTGTACAACAGCTTCGGGTCAGTCTTACTTTTGATGCTATGTCATTTTCATATTGTTCTGAGCCTCCCTTCTTATCTGTGCATATTCGTTTCTGGCTCTTCGGCTGATTTCTTTATTTTCCTGAGTTCTCTGTCTTCTGTACCTTTTCCATTCTCTAGTACACCTATTTTTGCCTCCCTACACCTTTGGTGAACCAAGATCGTTCTGTTCTTCCCTTTATTTCTGTTTCCCTTGGGAACAAACCTCCTCTGCCTCCTTGCATTTTGTTGCTACATATTTCCATCTTTTCTTGTACTGGTTTTCCGGGTCAGTTCCCTCTCCCACTGAATGTCTTAAAGGGAAGTTCCTCATGCCTGAGTAGTTCCCCCTTTTGTAGTTTGGTTTTTCCCAGCCTATTCCTGCTACTCTCTCCACTTGGGAGCTCAACTATGTAGTCGAAGCACAGAACCACATGAAACACTAGCTCCCAGGGGCCTTTCATACATGATACCCTCGATGTCCGAACTACTCATGGTGAATACAAGGTCCAACCTTGCTGGTTCATCCTCTCCTCTCTCTCTGGTAGTGTCTCTAACATGTTGAGCATGAGGTTCTCCAGTACCACATCCATCATCTTGGCTCTCCATGTTTCGGGACCCCATGGGGCCCAGGTTTTTCCCAGTCAATCTCCTTGTGATTGAAATCACCCATAACTAGTAACTTTGCTCCCCCCATGTGTGCTCTCCTGGCCACCTCGGCTAGTGTGTTGATCATTACTCTGTTGCTCTCATCGTATTCTTCTCTTGGCCTCCTGCAGATCTGTGGTGGGTTGTACATTACTGCAATTATCACCTTATGTCCCTCCGACTGGATTTTTTCCTACTAAGTAGTCCCTTTCGCCCATGCCATCCATTCCTTCCATTTTCTCAAAACCCACTGGTTTTTAATGAGCAGGCAACTCCTCCTCCCCCTCTCCTCCCTCTGTCTTTCCTGAAGATTTGATATCCGGATGGAAAGATTGAATCTGTTTATTATTCTGGTGAGTTTTGTTTCTGTGAGTGCTATTTATGTCTGGGATGTCTCTTTGATTCTTTCGTGCCACTCCTCATACTTGTTGTGTGTGTGTGTGGTGTGTGGTGGTGTGTGTGTGTGTGGGTGTGTGTGTGTGTGTGTGTGTGTGTGTGTGTGTGTGTGTGTGTGTGTCTCAACAATCATATTTGCACCAATAGCTCATTACAGTTGTGACCGGGTGTGGAAGTGTGAATTGCTCATTGTACTATAATTTGTTCATGATTGTAGCCATGTAAACGTAAGTAACCATTCTTACAGAATTCATTACCTTTGTAACTTGTGAGCTCATTACCTTTGTACCTAGTTCAGCCATCAAAACTTTGGGGGCCCAGTCCCTGGACCCATTACGTACCTCTGTAATCTGTAAATACCTTTGTAACTTGTCATGATTGTGACCATACCTACCTGGAGCTCATTACCTTTGTAAGTTGTGAGTTCATTACCTTTGTAAATTGTGAGTTCATTACCTCTGTAACTTGCTCAGTTATCAAAACTTTGGAGTCCAGTCCCTGGACCAATTATGTACCTCTGCAATCTTTTGACTACCGCCCACAGGATGGGTATGGGGTGCATAATAAACATATTAAACTAATTAAACTGAACATAGCATCCAAACCCCAATCTGAGGGTTCATCAGGAGTAGGCAGTGGTTCCAAATTCTTAGCCATAGCCCTTGTTATAGCTGTAAGAGGGACTAGACGAAAGGCCCACATACACTTTATGAAGGGGTACTCTTGTGATGGCGCCACCGTAACCTTCTAGCAGAACATCCAGGTTAATGTAAGTGTCATCATTTAGAGGAAGTACTCCTTTTCTCAGTAAGGTTAGGTAGCTTCCCGTATCCCGATAGGATACTATGTCCACCATTTGGTCCTCTGTAATACCAGCCTTACCCTTAAAGAAGTAAGGCAACATGGCTTCCGAAACTTTGTCTGCGAACAACTCAGAGGGAATTAGGCACTTCGATTTTGAGGAAGACGTCATCTGTACTGGTAATGTTTTGGAACCTGACCGCCTATGGTCTCTACTTAATTGGAAACATAAGCACCTCCAATGGCCTGTTTTCTGACAATAAGAGCAAGTTGGGCCTCTTCTTGATGTATCTCTCTCGTAAGATGGTCTTCCTTTACCATTACTATGGATGACACTCTAGTAGGCTTTTGCTGAATGAGGAGCTAGACCCTTTTTCCTTTATCAACTGAGAGGTTATCTCGAAGTGATCAGCTAGAGAAGCAGAGGCCAACACATCTGCAGTCTGGTGTTCGATGACAAAAGAGTGTACATCGCCCGTCAGAGAGTTCTGAAATTCTTCTTGTAAGATCAACTGTATCAGATGCTCCATAGTATCACACCCAGATGACCTCAACCATTGCTCTAGAGCCACCTTCTTTTGCCAGGCAAATTCTACCCAGGTTTGACTGGGCAGTCTTCGTAGAGAGCGGAAGGTGCGCTGATAACTTACAGGAAGTAAGTCATACTCCTTTAAAATAATCTTCTTAACTGCCTCGTAATCTGCATACTTGTCATACAGGAGAGCTGCAGTACATAAAAACTGATGTTTACGTCAATGAGTGCCTTACCAAAACAAGACAAAACCTTCTTTATCTGCTAAGAAAATTACGCTATGCCCAAAAAAATCCACCAGTGCTTTGTGAGGGATGGAAAAATCGCAGTTAGGAAACAGCCCACTGGGAAGAGATACTTCATCTCTACAGAACACGACCTTAAAACATTCCTAAGTGAGGCTGGACTAACAGAATCAGAGTAAAGTGCAGATAATACCCATAGTCCACCGTTAGTGTTATATTGTCATAAATTTGTGCCCCTCTAAATTCTAATATCCCAACTACTTTTGATTGTCATTGTTGTATTCAACGGCCATTCTACCTCATAGTCTTAATTGTGTTTAATATCTACAGAATCTATCTCCTTTTCTACAACTTACCGCATTACTGTTCCATCTTATTTTATTATAAATTAACCATAACTTGTCCTCAATAATTCTACCTCACTTTAATACTCAATTGCCTAATTTTATTCTAAAATCCCTATTATTGCCCAATTTTGCTTTAAACTATATTGATCAAACTTACTGTAAACTTCTTTTATTGACCATTTTTATTCTATACTTTTTTAAACTAGTATTTTCAACTACAACTTTTATATTATCCTGTCTACCATCTTACTAGCATATTATAACCAAGTCATTGCCATTTTTATTTATATAATTTTTTTTATTGTTCTTTTGCTACCTTAAATTGTGTATTTTATCCTGTCAATTTAAATCTAGTTATACTCTAATTCTTGTAAACAACTTATATAAGACCTTAGTGCAATTACAATTGAGAGTCTTGTGCCTTTTTTATATTATTAGATTAAACTCAGTTGTACTATAGCTCATTCTAGCTCATTACATAGTCAATACCAAATTCACTATATTAGACCATATTGCAATTACTAGTGAGAGACTGGTGCTATTTTTAATTTGTATTTTTATATTATTAGATTAAACCTAGTTGTACTATAGCTCATTCTAGCTCAATACATAGTCAATACCAAATTCACTATATTAGACCATAGTGCAATTACTAGTGAGGGACTGGTGCTGTTTTTAATTTGTATTTTTATATTATTAGATTAAACCTAGTTGTACTATAGCTCATTCTAGCTCAAAACATAGACTCCACAAAAGTCATTATATTAGACCTTAGTGCAATTACAAGTGAGAGTCTTGTTCTATTTTTAATTTGTATTTTTATATTACTAGTTTATACCTAGTTGTATTTTAGTTCATTCCAGCACAACACATAGACAACATCAACTTCATTTTGTGTAGTAGTGACTATACTCTATATGACCAAAATACTCTAGCTATATACTTGTCCAAACTTCCTACCACTACAGATATTAGTAAACTTCCTACCACTACAGATATTAGTACTAGAACTCAACACACAACTCAGGATATAAATAACCATAATTTAAACCTAGATGATTGATCACGTTGACCCTGATCTAAACCTCCAAAAACTGACACCCAATCAAAACCTATTGGAAAGTAACTGCCTTTATTACACAGCTTCACAAGCCACCACTATCCTAAACAATGCTAAAAGTCTATCAGTACTTAACTACAACATCAGGTCCTTAAGCAAACACTATGATGACCTCCTGGCACTCCTTGAATCACTAAAGACACCCTTCTCCTGCATTATCCTTACTGAGACCTGGCTTAAGCAGGACACAATAGATATCTACCCTCTACCAGGATACACAGCAATTCACAACTGCAGAACAAACCAAGTTGGGGGTGGTATTGCAATCTATTACTCTAACCAATTATCTTGTATTAGCACCACTTGCTTTAGTGATGAATATGGGGAATACATTTTTGCTAATTTTACTGTAAAAAACCTTGAGACACCTATAACAATCGGTGCCATTTACCGGATACCTCTCACAAACATCCCAAATTTCAATGAGAAATTAAAGTCACTAATAACAAACAGACAAATTAATAAGCACCACCTTCTCTTAGCTGGAGACTTCAACATCAACCTTGGCTTACTAGATGATCAGCCTGTAACTGATTTCATCCACAATATGAACAACACACTTCTCATACCAACAATAACTAAACCAACCAGCTACTGAGACAAGTGCAACCATAATAGACCACATATCGACCAATATACTAGGCCCCCTTAAATCAGGGATAATCACAGATAGCACTACAGACCACTACCCTACCTTCCTCCTGACAAACATTAGTAAACCACCACATGAATACAACAAAGTCTCATTTAGACTCCATGACGAGGCCTCAATAAGGAAGTTCACAGCTGACCTAGAGACTGTTGACTGGCCTACAGAATTCTCCAAGGCCAATGGTATTGATGACTGGACAGACATTTTTCTTAACAAATTACTTAGACTATACAACAAACATTGTCTTATAAAAACGAAACAGATCACAAACAAACAGCTTGGTTGCCCATGGCTACCCAACACCATTCTGAAATCCAATGACAAGAAACACCAATATGAAAAGCAATATAGACAGGGCTTAATACACAAAGATATTCTTAAACACTATTCATCAGTTCTCACCAAAGTAATAAAGAAAGCCAAACAACTATACTACTCCAGTAGATTCACAGACACTAGAGGAGATATAAAAAAGACCTGGAAAACACTCTCTCAGATTCTAGGGACCCACAAACTGTAAAAAACCAAGAATATTGTCCTAACTAAACCTAATGAAACACCACTGCCTCCCACTGACACAGCTAACAAGATAAACGACTTCTTCTCAACCTTAGGATCTAATCTCGCCAATATAATCCCACATACCAATGCCCATGCCGGGGACTACCTAGATGGGAATTTCCCAAATTCCTTCTGTCTTGTACCAACTGAGCCCACGGAAGTCACTGAGATTATAAAGTCACTTAAAACAAGGGGGTGGCACTGCTATATACTACTCAGACCAACTAGAATGTATCACTAATACTTGCACAAGGGATGAACATGGGGAATATATAATAGCTAAATTCAAATCCAAATACCTAGAAAAACCTCTCACAATGATAAACATCTACAGAGTTCCACAATCAAACATTAGCCAATTTAGTCAAAACCTAGGAAGTATGATAACTGATGCACGCATGAACAAAGATCACTTACTACTCTCAGGTGACTTCAATATAAATCTCCTGCAAGACCAGGACCCACACGTTACTGAATTCACAAACACAATGAGTAACTGCATGTTGCTACCAACAGTAACAAAACCTACAAGAGTTACAGAGACTAGTGTTTCCCTACTTGACCACATCTGGACCAACACCAATCCCCTTTAAAATCAGGCATAATTACAGATAATACCACAGACCACTACCCTACTTTCCTCATAACTCTTGGTAAAATACCCCAAGACACTACTAAAGTCACCTTCAGACTTCACAATGAGGCAGCCATTAATAACTTCACAACAGCAGTAACAAACATTGACTGGCACACTGAGCTAGAAATCTATACAGATATTGACGAATGGTTTTAATAAATTTCTAAAAAAGACCCAATACCTTTATAACAAGCACTGCCCTAAAATAAACTAAACAGATGACAGCTAAGAGCTGAACAGTCCCTGGCTAACACCCAGCATTCTCAAATCCATAAAATACAAAACACCGATATGAAAAAACAGTGCAGAATGGGTCACATAACCAGAGACCAAACAAAACGTTACTCGTCAATCCTAACCAGCCTGATAAGAAGGGCAAAAAAAATGTATTATGAGAACAGATATCCAACTTACGAGGTGATATAAAAAAGACCTGGAAGACCCTATCAGAAATTCTGGGAACAAAAAAAGATATCACGACATAGCGAAATAAAAATTAGCAAAATCAGATGAACCCCAACTCCCCACCAACAGAAACAGCAAACAGACTCCAATGATTTTCTTCTTCACTATAGGTCAAAACCTTGCCAATAAAATCCCAAGCTCAGATACCCCACCAAATGACTACCTCACTGCAACTACCGAACACACTGTTCCTAGCTCCGACTAACCCATACGAAGTCCCCTTATTATCAACGCACTGAAAAAAAGGCAGGAGATTTATATACCTTACCACCCTTTATATACAAAAAAGCGTCAAAAGTACTATCACCAATCATTGCAACACTCTTTAACAAATCCATTGAAATCCTCCACCTTCCCTACAGTTCTCAAAATAGCAAGGGTCACCCAGATCCATAAAGGAGAGACCAAACAGAGTATGAAAACTATAGGCCATATCCAATTTACACCCTCTCTCAAAAATCTTCGAAAATTATTCATAAACGAATCTACTCCTACCTCATCTCCCAAAAACATTCAACCCCATGCAAATTTGGATTCAGGCCTAATAAAAATACTAATGGCTATTATACACATGCTAGAACATATATACACTGCAATAGAGAAAAAAGAAGTCCCACTGGGGATCTCTTGACTTACGTAAAGCTCTTGAATACAGTTGACCATGACTGCTCCACGTATAATTGTCACACTATGGTATTAGAGGGCACTCCCTCAACAAACCTCAAGTCTTACCTCAGCAACAGAAGCCAATATGTGTAAGCAAATGGAGCAAGCTCTCCGCACAACCAATAAGTGGTGTCCCACAGGGAAGTGTCCTTGGCCCTTCTCTCTTGCCTATACATAAATGACTCCAAATGCTTCGCAATTACTCAAACCCACACTTTGTTGCAGATGACACACAACGTCTCTCTCACCCGAGCCCAGTCACACAGCAATACTGTAAACCCGAATTACAGAAAATATCTACCTGGAAGAGGACTAACAACTTACACTAAAATTGACAAAACCTACTTCATTCAGTTTGGTAACAGAGCTAAGATGTACCTCTTAAATACGATAAACGGATCACCTATCACAAAGCTAACAGAGGGAAAATTACTAGGAATCCCACCTCGATATAGACTCAATTTCATACACATTACAACAAATTTCTAAGAAAATTTCAAGACTGTAGCATACTATCGAGATACACGGTACTATGTTCCACATCAGCCCTCTGGCCCTTTAAATCACTCTCGTTATTTACCCCTATCTCACCTATGGAATTTGTGCATGGCTCAATAACAATTAACCATCTCAGACCACTAATACCCAACAAAAGGCTGCAGTTAGAATGATAACAAAATTCTCACTACAGGCAACACACTCCACCATAATCAAAATACTCAACTTACTCACCATACAAAACATCATACTTATTATTGCCACCTATATACATACATAGAACATAACTTCTGATATTAACCTCCCCTCAAAACATTCCTTGCCAACCTCAACAGAACGGACATGACCATACACCACAATGGCACAATCACTCTTTGATGTTCCTCGTGTCCATCTCACCTATGCAAAACTCATGCACATACAAGGCCTAAAAACTGAATTCATTAACCTTAAATATAAAAGAACACTACCTGTTTACAAAATTTAAGTCTCTTCTCAAGTTCACTACTCACTCAAACCAAATAAATACTGAATAACAGAACCTTATGAATTGATATCCAAAATTACTCACAATTATATCACATAAATGTTAAACCTAGGACCAATCTAACTTTGTTATTTTTTAAATACACTACCTAACTGATATACTCCCATTCTACTGATAACACATGCATGCAACCCATATGACTGTCTTGTAATACTCATTTGTGCTTTAAGTTATCTGTTTACGTATGTCTTATCTCTGATTCATCATTCTTAGTTAATCTTAAGTTAATTTAAGCAGCCGTAATGCATGCATATAAGTGCTTTGCAGTGCTCTAAAACCTGTATTTTATTTGTACCTGTATGTATATAAAAATCTAAATAAATAAATAAAATAAATAAATAAAAATAACTCAGGGAATCTTCTCATGTCCCACCATTAATGTACAAGCGAGCATCCATGTCCTTTCGCATTGTATATTCATTAATTTTAACAACTCACTAACTAGCACTTCACGAAACTTTAAGATGGCAGGTTACACCAATAATTAAAGTGTGGTAACCATACAGACTTCACACTATAGGCCAATATCTAACTTACCATTGCTATCCAAAATCTTGAGAAACTCGTGCAACAGGAGACTGTATTCATTATACGGCACAAAACATACTCAACCCCTGCCAATTTGGATTCAGGAAAAATTAAAACACTAATGATGCAATCATAAAAATGCTAGATCTGCTTTACACAGCATTGGAAAATAAGGAATATCCACTAGGGATTTTTATTGACCTAAGAAAAGCTTTCGATACAGTAGACCACGACATCCTACTCCACAAACTTGACCATTACGGTATAAGAGGCCATGCGCTTGCTTATTTCAAATCTTACCTTACTAATAGGTATCAGTATGTCACCATTAAAGACAGCATCAACAACATGGCCACTTGATACTGGAGTTCCGCAGGGAAGTGTCCTTGTTCCCCTGCTCTTCCTCATATACATCAATGATCTTCCAAATGTATCCCAACACCTGAAACCCATTCTCTTTGCTGACGACACGACTTATGTCATCTCTCACCCTAATCTTGCCACCCTCAACACCATTGTTAACGAGGAGCTGATCAAAATATTGACTTGGATGACAGCCAATAAACTTACACTTAACACTGACAAAACCTACTATATTATGTTTGGTAGCAGAGCAGGAGATGCACAAATTAACATTAAGATTGACAACACTCTAATTACCAGACATAATGAGGGCAAATTCCTAGGCCTATACCTTGACAACAACCTGAATTTCAGTACCCATATATAACATATAACCAAAAAAGTATCCAAAACGGTTGGGATCCTCTCTACGATACTACATACCAAAAAATGCCTTTCTCACACTATACCACTCACTTATTTATCCATACCTCACCTATGCTATTTGTGCTTGGGGATCAACTGCAGCAACACACCTAAAGCCAATAATAACCCAACAAAAAGCTGCAGTAAGAATAATCACTAAATCCCATCCCTGGCAACACCCCCCCCCCCCACTCTTCGTAGATCTAAACTTGCTCCGTGTTCAGTACATCCACACTTACTACTGTGCAATCTACATCTACAGGGCCTTAAACTCTAATATCAACCTTGACCTAAAACACTTTCTTGATAGTTGTGACAGAACCCACAGGCATAACACCAGACACAAACATCTCTACGACATTCCCCGTGTTCAACTAAACCTTTACAAAAATTCAATGTATGTCAAAGGCCCTAAAATCTGGAACACCCTACCTGAAAACTCTAGACAGTGTGACAGTGTCAGCGTGCCTCGTTGTGCTCCGGGTTTTCTGGTGTTTTCACTGTCGCTCTTACGTGCTAGAACTTTAATTTGTGTCATCAATCCTATACGATACATCCCTCTAGCGCCTGGAACCGATCTTGGGCGGAAAACATTATATACTGAGTCAAAAAAGGAGAATTAGTGTGCACTACCTAGCAGAGTTTACTGCCAGAAGGGAATCATAGGCCTGTGTCCCGTGTGAAAAAAAATAATAATAATGATTGAACTTTTCGTGTCAGAGGAAAGAAAGTCTCCCTGATAACATTGAGTATACATAGTGTATAGTGTATACTACAGTGGCTCCCTAGTATATTGATGATAAAGGCTAAAGTGTCATTTGAAAACAGGTGAATTTGTAAATGAAGTGATAAGCCTATAGAGGCAGGTGCCAGAAGTCGCCAGAAACTTACCACAGGTCAGCTGTTTTTAATAATCTTCCTGGCCTTCTACTGTACTCGCATATAATCTAGGAGTGATTATGTCGGAGGATCTCACCTTCAAGGACCATAACATTGTATCAATCGCATCTGCTAGAAAAATGACAGGATGGATAATGAGAACCTTCAAAACTAGGGAGGCCAAGCCCATGATGACACTCTTCAGGTCACTTGTTCTATCTAGGCTGGAATATTGCTGCACTCTAACAGCACCTTTCAAGGCAGGTGAAATTGCCGACCTAGAAAATGTACAGAGAACTTTCACGGCGCGCATAACGGAGATAAAACACCTCAATTACTGGAGCGCTTGAGGTTTCTAAACCTGTATTCCCTGGAACGCAGGAGGGAGAGATACATGATTATATACACCTGGAAAATCCTAGAGGGACTAGTACCGAACTTGCACACGAAAATCACTCACTACGAAAGCAAAAGACTTGGCAGACGATGCACCATCCCCCCAATGAAAAGCAGGGGTGTCACTAGCACGTTAAGAGACCATACAATAAGTGTCAGGGGCCCGAGACTGTTCAACTGCCTCCCAGCACACATAAGGGGGATTACCAACAGACCCCTGGCAGTCTTCAAGCTGGCACTGGACAAGCACCTAAAGTCATTTCCTGATCAGCCGGGCTGTGGCTCGTACGTTGGTTTGCGTGCAGCCAGCAGCAACAGCCTGGTTGATCAGGCGCTGATCACCAGGCGGCCTGGTCCACAGACCAGGCCCGCGGGGGCGTTGACCCCCGAAACTCTCTCCAGGTATAAAGGGAGAAAGAATGGGGAAGGAGAATCTCCAGTTAGGTCCCGCGCTAGTCCCCCGCCACCCTCCAGGTCTCCAGTGAAACATTGAAAGCAGAATACGTGTTGTAGTAAGCAACAACAAGCAAATTAATAATGGTACTTGTGGAGTGGAGTGACCTTCAATATTTCCTTCTTTTTTCTTGAAAAATACCAGACATATACTGTGAATTTCATATATCCTGTTATTACCGGGCGTCGCAATATAAAAACGAAAGCAATTATACTACAAAAAACGCGTCCTTCCCTCCAAAATTGCACCAGTCAACTATAGTGATTAATATATCATTTATTGTGGTTTAGACGGAAAAAAAAAAAAAAAGAAAAGCTAGATACAGCGAGTGATAAACAAGGGTGGGAGGAACGACCGTCGTGGCATATAGGAAAGTTGCCCGGGGGGGGGGGGGGGGGCTTTTTGCAGTTTACCTTGAGTTTACATGGAAGAGTTCACGGGGGTCAACGTCCCCCCCCCCCGCGGGCCCGTTCCTGTTGACCAGGCCTCCTGGTGGATCAGAGCCTGATAACCAGGCTGAGCTGCTGCTGCAACGCAAACCAACATGACGAGCCACAGCCGGTCGGATCAGGAACTGACTTTAGGTGCTTGTCCAGTGTCAGCTAGACTGCCAGGGTCGTTGGTAATCTCCCTTATGTGAGCTGGGAGACAGTTGAACAGTCTCGGGCCCCTGACACTATGTATGTCATCTTAACGTGCAGTGAAACCTTCTGCTTTTCATTGGGGGGATGGTGGATCGGGGACCCCGCCATGTCTTTTGCTTTCGTATGATGATTTTCAGTGGTGCAAGTTCGTACTAGTCCGCTCTAGGATTTTCAGGGTATATAATCATGTATACTCTCCCTCCTGCGTTCAGGAATACAGTTTAGGACCTCAAGCGCTCCCAGTATTTGGAGGTTTTTTTATCTCCAGCACGCCGTGAAATTTCTCTTACATTTTCTAGGTCGGCAATTTCACTTGCCTTTAAAGGTGCTGTTAGTGGTGCAGCAATATTCCAGCCTAGATAGAACAAGAGACTCAGAAGAGTGTCGTCAGGGCTTGGCCTCCCTAGTTTTGAAGCTCCCTCATTATCCATCCTGTCATTTTTTCTAGCAGATGCGATGATACTATTATGTCCTTGAAGGTGAGATCCTCTACATGATCACTCCAGGTCTTGACGTGGTGTTACGCTCTATTTTTGTGGCCAGAATTTTGTTTTGTACACTGAATGAAGGATTATAGTTTTACTCATGTTTACCATATCTGAGTAATTGAATTTCTCAATCGCTTGAACTTCGATATTGTTTTCCTGCAGCCCAATGAAAGATTTGGTTGATGTCCCGCCTGGAGCTTTGCAGTGTCTGCAATGGAAGACACTGTCATGCAGATTTGGGCTGTCATCTGCAAAGAAAACAACGTGCTGTGGCGACATCCTTGTCTAATGTCGGATATGAGGATGAGAACAAGATGGAGCGAGTACTGTGCCTTGTGGAACAGAGCTTTTCACCGTAGCTGCCTCGGACTTTACTCTGGTGACGACTACTCTCGTGTTCTGTTAGTGAGGAAATTTATAGAATCCATCGACCGACTTTCTGTTATTCCTAGTCACGCATTTTTGTGCGCTATTATGGCCATGGTCACACTTGTCGTGAGGCTTTTGTCAAGAAGTCTGTATATATTTACATCTGCATTCTTTTGTCTTCTAGTGCAATTTAGGACCTTGTCGTATGATCCAATAGTTGAGACAGACAGGAGCGACCCTGTTTCAAAAACCGCCATGTTGCCCTGGGTTGTGTAAACTGAATGGGTTCCTAGATGGGTGGTGATCTTGCTTCTATTCTTAGACCCTTTCAAAGATTTTTATGATATGGGATGTTAGTGCTATTGGTCTGTACTTCTTTGCTGTTGCTTAACTGCCCCCTTGTGGAGTGGGCTATGTCTGTTGTTTTTAGTAACTTGTGGGAACGATCCCCGTGTCCATGCTCCCTCTCCATAGATGGAAAAGGCTCGTGATAGGGGCTTCTTGCCAGTTCTTGAGAACACAGAGTTCCATGAGTCTGGCCCTGGGACAGAGTGCATGGGCAGTCATTTATCGCCTGTTCGAATCATTTGGCGTCAGGATAACTCGATAGGCTTTGTGTTAATCAATTATGTGGCTCTCTCATAAAACAATTCATTTTGACTTCGACTCTTCAGTCCCTGGTTAGCCGGCTTGCTTAAAAACTGAGTCATATTGGGACTTGAGTAGCTCCACTCATTTCCTTGCTGTCATCTGTGTAGGACCCATCTTGTTTAAGTAGGGGCCCAATAGTGGACGTTGTTCTCGATTTTGATTTTGGCATAGGAGAAGAAATACTTTGGGTTTCTTCGATTTCATTTTATGGCTTTTTAAGTTCTTTCCCGCGATTTCCTTCCTGAACATCCCTAAAAGGATTCTTTTTAGCTTAAGTCGATGCTTGCTATTTGCTCTGACGAGTGTCTCCCTACGCATTTCAGATATATTGATCTCTTTTAGCCGCCCTGTTATTCTTGTTCCGTCGCCTGTAAAGGGAGCGGCCTGTCTCTTCTATTTACATCTTACTCCTCCTTTTTCTTAGAGGAATAAGCCTTGTGCATACATCAAGTGCTACCTAGTTCATCTGTTCTAGGCATAAGTTGGGGTCTGGTGTTGCTTAGTATATCTTCCCCAGCTTATATCGTTAGGACTTGGTTTACTTGGTCCCACTTTATGTTTTTGTTATTGAAGTTGAATTAGGTGAATGCTTTTCCCGCGTGACTAATCTCAATTTTGTCGGTCTGGGGCTCCGTGTATACATGACTGAACCTCAATTAATGTTGTGATCTGAGTATATTGTTTTGAAATGGTGACATTTCTTATCAGATCAGATTGTTAGTGAAGATGAGGTCAGTGTATTCTCCAGTCTAGTAGGCTCTATTATTTGCTGTTTAAATTGTATTTGTGCAGAGATTTAAAAGCTCGCGTGAGTGTGGAGTTTTCATCAGAGGCTGCCTCCTGGTGTTATTTACTGCAACAATATTAATTGCTATATTCCTCCTCTTTAGGTGCCTAAGTTGAAAATCCCCAGGAGCAAGATGTTGGGTTGCAGGAGCTGGAAGATTTTCCAGACATTGTCAATTTTTAACAGCTGTTCACTGAATTGCTTGGAAGTTGCATCAGAGGCTTGTTAGGACAACCACAATGACTAGGTTTTGGTTCTCGACCTTTAAACTGCAAAACTTCCACTACATCATTTGAGGCATTTAGCATTCTGTGCAAACAAGTTGAATCTGCAATGTACAGGCCAACCCCCCCCCTTTTGCCTGTTCACTCTGTCACATCGTATAGGTTGAACCTGGGATCCTTATTCGTTGTCCAAGTGATCCTTATGTGGGTCTCAGTTGAAAGCGCGAACATTGCCTTGCCTCTGCAAGCAGTCCACGGATGAAAGTATTTGTTGTTTTGTTGCTGGCTTTAGACCCTGTATCTTTGCAAAAGAATGTCATCGGACGGTGGTATTGTTGGTACTGGGGGAGGATTTTTTTTCCGGCATTATACGTAATCTGTTGGTTTTGGAGTGGAGGCCATCGACTTGTGGTTCCACTCCAGGAATGACTGATTGGTGTACGATTTCTGCATTTCCTGCCAGTTTTTTTTCCTTCCTGGCACTAAAAAAAACCTCACCCTCTTGAGTGGCTGTGGCTACCCAGGTTCCCATGGCCTGGATTGTTTTGTGTCTTTTTGGTCCCCTTTAGAATGGTAAAGCCTGCAATTATAAGTTATACACAAGTCTTTCTTCCTGTACAGAAGAGGTACACAGTTTCAGGTGAAAAAGCATTACAGGAAGGGAGTTTGCATTTTCCTGTTGTCATATGGCATGGCATTTTCTAGGTGGTCAAAGTGCCCACGTCCCACTGTTTTTCCAGATTTCCCATGCCAGCAGATACCGAGTGCATAGTACGTGCACTAGGCTTGGTTTCCCGTTGCTTGGTTTCTGTGACTGTATTCCTGTTGTGCACATGTTTCCCTGTCCTTACTTTCTATCCTATCCTCCCTAACACCAACAATGAGCTCCCACCGAGTTGTTTTTTGGTAATAATCCTCACAATTGCTAGTGGAGTCCTCTTGTTTGCTATCCTGCGTATTTCTAGTTTGTAATATTGGTTTTATCTTATCTTTGACTACACTTGTTTCCCTACTATGGGCTCCTATCCCCTATGTGGTCATTATATGTATTCCTTCCTGCGTAAAATTCCCGACTACCGGATAAAATCTCCAGTTTCACATTACCTGTTCCCAGTACAGCATCTCAACTTCACCATTACTTCTCCCAGAACCGCATCTCCACTCACCATTACTGTCTCCCAGGACAGCACCTCCAGCTTCACCATTACTGTCTCCTGGACAGCAACCTCCAGCTTCTCCATTACTGTCTCCAAAGGACAGCACTATCACCCCACATTTACTGACAACCAGAAAAAACATCTCCACCTTACCGTTTCTGACTACATGGCCATTATCAAGGGCATTACCATTCAGCCCAGACTTTTCATGTTCCCATCTGTTTGTAGAAAGCTTCAAGGTTTGGTTCTATGAAAGCAGCTTTGATGTTGACCTCTTTTAATACCCTTGTGATTTTAGTCCACAGATTTATCTCATTTGGGCATACCCAAAAACACTTCCCTTTTTTAATACTGCTTGTAGCTAGTTCCTGTGTGAAAGGCTGCACGACGGGGGTGTGACACAAAGAGGATTCGCGGAGCGCGAGGAGATTGGGTGGAGCGAGCGTAGTATGCGCGGTGTGGGCAGAGGGTGATGCCGCGAGTATATTGGGATATAATAGTGAGGGGACTGAGAGCTTGGGGTGCTTATGGGTACTGTAGTTTCCATGATGTACACACACATTTGCTGTGTTCTCGATGGAAGATGGAGTTAGTTGAAGTTGGGTCTGAGATGGGGGTTTGGGTGCAGGGGGGGGTCAATTCTACTAGCAACCTCTTGAATATTCTATAATAACCTCCTTAAATGAAGCTCTAGCTATGTTTATTTCTGTTTTTCTAACATGTTTTTTGTAATATTGGACCAGCTTACCGTGCCACGTTTCCGATATATATTTAAGGTTTGTGTTTATAAGGGCGCCTACAACCCCATCCATTTACAGTCTGCTTTATTGACCAATGAAACCGTTTGAAACCCAGTCCAGGGGGGTTTCGACTATCAAGGTTCGACCAGTCAAGGGGTTCGGACCAGTCAAGGGTTTGGACCAGTCGATCTGATCTGATCTGGTCACTATTTAAACCATACTGGTGCGGTGAATTTGAGCTAACACATGAAGGATCTACTGGAATTTCTACCCGAGTAATAGTTATTTGATTGATACAAAAGTATAACTTCGTGATGAAGAGCGGTGACTGCTGGCAGCCCTACAATACGTACTGTCACCTCCACCCTTGTTTAATCAATCGCTGTACTAGCTTTCTAATTTTTTTTTTACCGTCTCCACCACAATAAATGCTATATATCACTATAGTTGACGTGCAAATTTGGAGGAAGGGACGCTTTTCTGGAAGTAATAATTGCGTTCTCGTTGTGTATATTGCGACGCTGGTAACTACAGGTTATATGAAATTCACATATATGTCTGGTATTTCAGAAAAAAGAAACTAATGAAAAGTCACTCCACACCACTAAGTACCGAATATAATACTGGTTATTGCTACTACAACACTGTATTTCGCTATTCACTGTATCACTAGATTATATGCATACACTAGCAAGCCAGAAGATTTATTAAAAACAGCTGACCTGTGTAAGTTTCTGGCGACTTCTGCACCCGCCTCTATAGGCTTATCACTTCATTACAAATTCACCTGTTTTCAAATACACTTTTAGCCTTTTATCAATCTATATACTAGGACCACTGTAGTATACACTATACACTATGTATACTCAATGTTTTCAGGGAGACTTTGTTTTCCTCTGACACGAAAAGTTCAATTATTATTATTTTTCCAAACGGACACAGGCCTATGATTCCCCTTGCGTTGCAGTAACCTCTGCTAGCGAGCACCCCACAAATCTCCAAAAAGATCCACCTTCACACCAGTGGGGAAGAAATCCGCTCCCCCTCAGATTTAGAGCCCTTCTCACTCTTTCATACACGTCACTTAAAGAGCATCCGGTCCCCCAACCCCTAGACGAATCCCTACCTCGGCTGCACTTATGCTTCCCCCCATCTCCCCGCCCTTCTCCCCCCTCTTCCACATCCCGCATCCACCCTATAACAACCCGCACGACATCCTTGACCCGGTGCGTGGCATCAAGGCCCCCCTCCCGAACACCAAAAGACACCGTCCCCACCCCTCACACCGACTGTGAATCAACAACCCTACTCGACCAATCGCATTATAACTCCACCCCACACCTCCCACCTACTTTTCTAAGACACCACCTAATCTCACTCCAGGTCGGGATCACCTTCGACCTCGAGGACTTCCATTATTGCATCCCGCCGCGGATCGCATGTATGTTGCCTCGGCCCTCACCATTGCCCTGTCTCCTTTCCCCGACCATCTCATATACTCCTCGCCGCCCGTTACATCCATTTAAATGCTCCCCTTTCTTACCATCCCCCTTAACCAACACCCCCCGCTGCCGGTGTGTTGTTTTGAATAGATACACGCTCTCCCAGCCTCAGTCGAATTTTCATTACTTATCACCAATTAGATTCACCCACCTTCCGGCCCCCACCGCACACATCGCGTGGCATACTTCCATGATATCTCCATTTGGGAATTTAATCCTGGCATACCCCGCGCACTCCCCCCCCCTGAACACCCCCGTCCCGCCATCTCCCCACGGGCACTCTGCAACCGTGTAGCATGGGCAAACCTATCTTTAACCCGCACCTGCTCTCCTAGCACTAGGGGGCCCCCTCTTAATTCTATTCTTACTCTCCATGTGATTCGCTACGCCTTATGTGAGCCCTCCTGCAGACCCGTCACCTGAGGATCATCCGTGTCATAGTATTCCTACCTGACTTACACTAGAGCCCCCCTCCCTTTGCGAAGTCCCCCCATGCCTCACCAAATGAGCCACGAAGATTATTGCCGCGAATTAGGAATACCCTGCTCTTGTCGGGCGGGAAGTAGTGTCCTTGGTGCCCACCCCGTACCCGTACTCGACGCACCGTGTCCTAGGTCCTAACGGTCGGCGTCGCCTTTCCTGGAATCCGCACCATTTATACCCGTGTCCCAGTCCGCCTCATCTCGACGGCCACAAGTATTGCCACCCTGTCCCCCCCTTGATCATAACTCCTGCATACCCGGCTGCAGGGCCCCTCAGTCAACCCGAGAGGCCGGTCGAGTCCCAGCTCCCCCGGGGCATTCCTCGAAAGGCAGTGCCGGCCCCACTATTGCTCCGGCACCCCCTACCATTTTCAATCCGATTTACCTTATGCACTGCATCACCGATTCACTCATGTCGCTTACCTCCCCAGTAGCCTTCATTCTCGGATGCATACCCAGGTTATACTACCTGAAACCTCTGAAGGATTTTCATCACAATCGCAATACGCATTGTACACTCCGCTACCAGGTTATGGCCTTTCAGTGTCGTTTAGTCATACTTACAATTCTCGCCACTCCCATTATCCTCAGTTCTGCATTTTTACAACGCGTAAGTTTCCCCCCTATCCATTATCCTGCATTCTCAGTCTATACGGTAGCATCTGTCTGTGATTTCGGTTGCCGCGTACCAGCGTTTGATCGCTAGGCATTACTCGAACCATTACCCTGTGGGGTTTACTACTTTCCAAACTAGCTTCCTGTCCCCCACGACCCATCCCGAACCACTTTTCCCTTCCCCATCCGTACTCGTGTTCCCTCCGCTATACTACCCCTCACCTCACCCCCGGCCCACAAGATTCCTCCCACTCCCAACTCCCTGGGTTCCTTCCCGCTCCCCCCCTCTCCCACCGCACTCCCACTCGTTCTTCAGCACTACACGGACCCCGACCCTTCGGGGGGGGCGGGCAGTTATGCTCACGGCGCAATAACTGTGATCAGCTTTCTCACTCCTACGCTCCCTGTTTCCGCCCGATCGTCCGGCCCCGCCAGCTTTTATCCAGCCCGTGTCGCCCCGGTGCGTGTTTCCGGTCCCCTCGCGGTCCGGGCGCCCATTCCCCCCTCTCCTATATCCCCATCCAGGCATGCCTGCAATATGAGGACACTAAGGTCATTGGCCGGATTTGCGTCCTGGACTGCTTTCGGTTCGCCCTCGCGCCCTCATGTTCCTTATCCCCACGTGATGCTCCTACGCGTAATCGCACCGTCCATCGCCAGTCCGAACCATCGCCGGCAAGAGGGATCGGGGCAAGTCCCCCCGTTCGGTGCCCATCAGCCCCACGGGACCCGCGAAACCGATAGCCTGACAAATATACGCCCTGGTGGGTGTGGGGGGGGCGCATCCCATGCTACCGCGGGGGGATGTGGGTTGGCGGGGGATGGTGGGGGGGGGGTGGGAAGCGGGGGGGCTGGGAGGGAGGGGGGGGCGGGGGTGGGGCGGGCGGGGGGGTGGGCTCGGGTGCTTAGGGGGGGGCGTGGGGTGCTTTGTTGTGTATTGAGTATCATTGTGGTTTATTGGCATTTATGTATTAATTTAGGGAGTATGTCTACGATATGGGTACGGATGGACATGGGAAAAATCTGGAAAAACAAGATGGAACTGCAGACTCATGACCAGCACCCTAATAACCTGCACCCAGCCCATCCCCCCACAAAAGAACCACCAGATAAACAAACATGCCACCTCGCGCCTCCATTCCCATGTAATGCCCTTTATCTTCACACCCTGCAACTGTTAAGTAAACACCGCTCTTGCTTTGCAGTACCCAAGTAAAACGACTGCGCTGACTATAAACCATTACAACTTGCCGGAAGAGCACATACCATATCTAAAGGGGACAAAAAGACACAAAACATCCAGGCCATGGGAAAACCTGGTAGCCCAGCCACTCAAAGGGAGATTTTTTTAGTTGCCAGGAAGGAAAAAAACTGGCAGGAATGGCAGAAATCGTACACCAAATCCAGTCATTCTGGAGTGGAACCACAGTCGATGGCCTCCTCGAATTTAAATATTGTCAGATTACTAATGCCGGAAGAAAAAAATCCCCCCAGAACCAACAATAACCACCAGTCACAATTAAACATTCTTCTTGCAAATATAACAGGGTCCTAAAGCCTGCAACAGAACAACAAAATAACCTTTCATCCCTGACTGCTTGCAGAGCAAAGGCAATGTTTGCGGCTTCACTGAGACCCAAATAAAGGATCACTTTGACAACGAAATAGATCCCATGTTACAAACCTATATATCAGATGTGACAGAATGAACTGCAACAGGGGCGGGGGTTTGGCCTGTACATGCAGAGGTCACTGTTTGCACCGAACTTGCTAAAATGCCTCAATGATGTAGTGAAGTTTTAGCAGTAAAGGTCCGAAGACCAAAACCTAGTCATTGTGGTAGTCTACAAGCCTCCGGATGCAACTGCCCAGCAATTCCTAGGAAACAGCTGTTAAAAATTGACCACTGTTCTGGAAAATCTTCCAGCCCTTCCACCCAACATCTTGCCTCCTGGGGGGATTTTCAACTTAAGGCGACCTTAAATGGAGGAATACTAGCAAATAATATTGTTGCAGTAATAACACCAGATGCAGCTCTGACGAAAACTCACACTCACACAGCTTTTATATCTCTGGTCAACAAATTCAATTAACCAGCAATATAGAGCCACTAGACTGGGAGAAGACCGAGACCTCATCTTCACTAACAATGATGATCTGATAGAAATGTCCACCATATCAAAAAACAATATACTAAGATCACAACATAATTAGGTTCAGTCTTGTATGCGCAGAGCCCCTGACGACATAATGAGATTAGTCACGAGGGGAGCATTCACCAATTCTACTTCAATAACAAGAACACATAAAGTGGGACAAGTAAACTCAAGTCCTAACCGATAATAAGCTGGAAATTATACTAAGCAACACAGACCCCAACTTATCCAGAACAATTAACTTGGTGGCACTCCGATGTATGCCCAGAGGCTATTCCTCTAAGAAAAAGGAGGAAGTAGAAGTAAAATAGAAAGAGACAGGCGCTCCCTTTACAGCGACGGAAAAGAATAACAGAGCGGCTAAAAGAGGCAAAATATCCTGAAATGCGTAGGAGACACTGGTCAGAGAAATACAAGCATCGAACATTAAGCATAAAGAATCCTTTTTTGGAGTCAGGATCGCAGAAGAATCTAAAAGCCATAAATGAAATCGAAAGAAACCCAAGTATTTCTTCTCCTATGCAATCAAAATCGAGAACCACGTCAGTATTGGGCCCCTACTTAAAAAATATGGGTCCACACAATGACAGCAAGGGAAGAGTGAGCTACTCAAGTCCCAATATGACTCAGTTTTTTAGCAAGCCGCTAACCAGACTTAGTGTCGAAGATAAAAATGAATTTTTTATGAGAGAGCCACAAAATTTGATTAACGACGAAAAGCCTATCCGATGTTTTATACTGGACGCCAAATGACTTCGAACAGGCGATAATGACATGCCCATGCAACTCAGGCCCCAGGCCAGACTCATGGAACTCTGTGTTCATCAGAACTGCAAGAATCCCCTATCAAGAGCCTTTCCATCCTATGGAGAGGGAGCATGGACACGGGGGTCGTCCACAGTACTAAAAAACAACAGACATAGCCCCACTCCACAAAGGGGGCAGTAAAGCAACAGCAAAGAACACAGACCAATAGCACTAACATCCCATATCATAAAAATCTTTGAAAAGAGTCCTAAGAAGCCAAGATCACCACCCAACCAGAAACCATCAGATACACAACCCAGGGCAACATGGGTTTAGAACATGTCGCTCTGTCTGTCCAACTATTGGATCACTACACAAGTCCTAAATGCTATAGAAGACAAAAAGAATGCAGATGTAATATATACAGACCTTTGCAAAGCCTTCGAAAAGTGTGACCAGCAGTAATAGTGCACAAAATGCGTGCTAAATGAATAACAGGAAAAGTCGGTCGATGGATCATAATATCCTCACTAACCAGAACACAGAGAGTAAGCTCTTTTTTTTTTTTAAAATTGAGCAGTCTGAACAGATCCGACAAGCTTAATAAATATATGTAATCAGGATGATGCTCCTTTGAGCATGGTGATGATGTCCAAAAGTGCAGCAATCTCCCGTTCAGCCCTTTGGGCCAGCAATTTGTGAGAAAGAGCCCATAACACTGCCAAAATGCCGAAAAAATGCTTAAAAAAAAAGGTCTGAAGATAAAGAGGTACAAAACTATGCTATTTGCCTCTTAAGTATCTGACACGGCTACGAGAGCTAAAGCATAGATTTTTACCAGCTATGAGCAAGAGATTGAGTAACTCACTCAAGGTGGGGATACATTAACAAATCATGTGTCATGGAAAATTTGGCTTCTTCTAGCTATAGCTTGCTGTGGGCCTGGATAGGTCATCAATAATTTAGTGCAACAAGAATATTTATTCATCTGCTTGCAGGAAATGTAAGTGAAAGATGGAGCACCTCCACCAAACTTGTCTGGATATGCAGCTTATTACCTAAGTCAACCAACTGTTTGTGTGATGTATGTCAGAAAGAACTTGCCACATTCACTGCTTTTCCTTGCATGAGTCGAGTTAACATGTCAGTATCATGGTGTCCAAAGTATATGCAGGTGATTTTTCCCATAAACATTTTAATCTCTATGCCCAGCGAACCAGCACTTTTTCGACTGATGGCTTTAACCAGATCCGCATCATAGTGAACCACCATCATTCTTGGAGATTTTAATGCCAACATAAGAATATTGGTGGGTCTATCAAACACCAATGGAACTAACTAGTGAGATTGCTGAATGAGCATGATAATGTTCGAATGTGGCACTACTGACCTACTCACATAATATGGCGGCATACGAGATCTTGTCTTGGATAATACATCATATAACGATGCATGACTCTGTCCATAGTTGATGACTTCTGATCCGGATCACTTCACAAGACTAACAACTGTCAATCTTGATCACTGCGAAGCTTTCAAGGAGCTAAATACAGAAGGAGGAAACTATTCTCAAACAAGAACACAGAGACAACTTTATTAACCACTTGGATCATGGTATAAGAATTACGAAGCCCACTGGCACACAAAAAATTTAATGATAATTAATTACCAACTATTGAGTGTGTTCTCACAGATCAAGTGGCAGGAATAGGAAACAAAGGACCTCCACTATAAATAACAAAAAAACCAATGAAAATACTATAATGATCACACAGCTGCGCAAATCCTAACACATGCACTAGGGAGGATTGGTAAAGCATACCGTGAATGTAGAAAACCCCAGACCTGCTCAAACGTTTCAAGCTGCACTAAAAAATGCAAGGAATAAAGGAAGAACTTAGGCAACAGGTAATGGGAACAGTTTGTTAGTGGATTAAATAGTCCACCCCTTTGAGATTTGGCTTGAAAGGTATAAATAAAATAACCGGAAAAAGACTGGCAATGTTGCTCATCCCTTTCCTCTTGAAAAAGCAGATGACTCATACATGACTGGTCCAAACATCCAGGCATGAAAGCCTCCATCTCAATTAGAAAAAATTTTAGAGAGTACTTCTGAAGAAATGTGAAACTGATTAATTTTATGAGCCAAAAATTGATGAAGTGATTGCCTCTTTTACCGAGTATGAATTAAGATAATGCATTAACCAAAGGTCGATCTCAACAAGCTCCTGGAGAAGGATGGTATAACCTATGATATTCACAGAACTCTAAGGCACGTGCCTGATAACCCTTTGTTGGCACTGTATAATCTCAGTTACATTGAGGGCATTCTTCCTACTTCCTGGACCAATAGTCTCATTGTGCCTATCCCTAAGCCCCAACAGCCTGATACATTTAGGCCGATCTCCTTAAACTAGTTGTCTTTGTAAAACTTTTGAAGAATGATGCTTAACAGACTTGTACTACAGAATCGGAATCAACTTTCCCCCTACCTCTATGGGTTCATGAAAGGTAAAAGTGTGCAGAACTGTATTTCCACCTTTCTCACTGCACACACCTCTACTAGTTTTACCACTTTTCTTGATCTAAAATCTGCATTTGATATTGCGAACACAACCGTTATACTACATGAACTAGCAAAATGAATATTGGTGGTAGCTTACTCTGCTGGATAATAGGATACCTGTCAAATAGAGTATCCTCTGTCCTTTACCAAGGCTTCAGAAGTGATTCTAAAGAAATGTCTTTAGGTACACCGCAGGGAGGAGTTCTTAGTCCCATGCTATTTAATATTCTGATTAATGCTCTCCTAAATGCTCTACCTGCCTCACCTAAACATATAGCTATAAGCTATGCTGATGATATCATGATCCATACAACAGGGCATAAGAAGATGAATACCATTCTTAATGAAGTTCAAGCAATTTGTAATCGACTAGGCCTCATAATATCTTCCTCTAAAACTAAGATATTAACAAGCAAACGACATCCCCCACCCATCTATTTGCAGGGTGAAATCATTAGCTACGTTAAAACTTACAGACATCTTGGTGTAGATGTACCCTTTAACAAATCCACTATACCACAACTAAACAAGAAATGTAAAGCTAGGCTAAATGCTCTCAAAGCTGTTGCTGGCTACAATCCCAACTATGGTGCAAATGTGAGAATCGTGAGAATGATGTACATAGCCTATGTTAGGTCCTTAATTGATTATGCTGCTCCCATGTTGATATTAGCTAGAGAAAGTTCCTCTCCGACCCTTGGAGTTAATGCAAAATGAAGCTCTCAGGATTATTCTTGGCTGTCCCAGATCTACAAAAGTTCTTAACATGAGGAAGGAGCTTGGTATTTCTAGTATCAGTGATAGGATTGTTGAAATTAACACTGTACTCGGTATTAGAATGTTGAGAAACGAACCAGACACTGTCACAGTGAATCTTACCAAGTGTCTAGAGGTAAATACACACAGATCTAAATGGATTGTGAAAACGTGCAATTGCATTAAGTTTTTATAACCTGCATGAACTGTATCACTGTAGGCAACAAGAGCATTTCACCCCTCCATGGAAGATGTGTTCATTTAATATCACATACCTACAAGTCCTCCCAAGAAGCTCATTGCTAGTAATCCCTTCCTTAAATCTCTTGTTAGAGCAACTGCTCAAGAAGAAATTTCTCACTAGCTGGTAGTAAAAATTACAAAATTTATATACACTGAGGTTAAAAAGGGAGTCTTCTGGCAGGGCTCATCTGCTCTTGTTTCCCACCCCCTGTTAAAAACGATAAAAAATTTTTTGATTGGCAAAAATTAACAATGGGCGTCTACATGAAAACTGAATTTTTCAACCCTAATGGCGCTAAAGCTAACCTAACACTGAGCGACTCTATCATCTTTACTGATTCTATGTCATCATTGAAGGCTCTTGGCTCATATAATGACCCCAAACAACATGCTCTTGGGGAACCCAGGTATAGTCCCAAAAATTTTAGGGACAAAAATTTAAATGTACAATTGTATGGATCCCATCACACTTTGGGATTACCCCTTCATGATAAATTTTATATGTTACCCAAGAAAGTCCCCAAAGGGAATGTAAATATAACTTGGTATAACGTGTCTAGCATTAGGAATAATATTAGAGAGAAGTAAATAATAAAAATGTTTGTTATAGGAATGCAGTTAGAACCCTGAGTGATCATAACCCACATGATAACATGAACTAGATAATTTTATGTTTTGGAGCAACTTGCATTAAACAGATGACGATTTTTTGTGGCCAGCTTAGGTTTGGGTTTTACAAGTATTTGGCATTTTGGGGAACACACAGATGATGAAAACAAAATTTAAAATTATGTGATCGGGCATATGGTCACCCCTTTTGAACACAAGTGTTTAATTGTCCACTTATTGGGGAAATACAGAGACAGCAGTATAATAACCTATGTGACTTCAAGATATCTTATTAATAAAAATAAATCCCAATATACTAAGCAAATTTCCTAAATTTGTTGTAACAGAAAATAAAACTATAGATATGAGTTTAAAAACCTAGTTTTCCTTTTAAAACCCTTTGGGGGCCTTCCGGGCCCTTTTGTGTATCCATAGCTCTGCCTACCGTCCAAAGAGGAAGGGGGGTGCACAATAAACGCCACTTCGGTGGAAAAAATTAATCTGGTGTCATTGGCCCAATGCTCACCCTTCTGAAGGGTGTTTGTATGATCAAACGCAAAGGCTGTTTGCAAAACAATGTATCAATTGAAAGACCTCGGGGAGTCACAGAGTCTGCGACTGCAGTGTGACGCTGATCGCATCGCACCCAAACCCGCCTTCACCTGTCCCCCCTCAAATGGCCCCCCAGGATCCCGGGTCCCTGGGGTCTGAATACTGGCTATGCCTGCCCTAGAAAAGGGGGGTTGAGCACCTCACCGGGGGGAGCACGTCAACAGCCTCCATCACATGGGCTGTAAATACCACCCTAGCTGAGTCAGTACATCACCAAAAGCTCACTGACCGGGACTTCCGTCTCCGTTTTCCCAAGTCTTGCCCCCGTGGTAACAACCTGATGTCGCGCAAAAAAATATGGAAACACAACAATTTCTCCTGAAACAACAACTTTTAACAACACAAGAAAGGTTTTGGGGGGAAAAAAAAATTTAAATTTTAAACAAGTGTAAGGCTGCTGAAAAGGGGCGGGGTTGGGGTTTTAATCACAAAGGAAAAATAAACTTTGTTTTAAAGTAGTGAGCATCAAAAAGGGGTGGAAATTTTAAAAGGAAGAGCGTAATTTTTAATGGTGGGGAGAGTGTGATGAAGCGGTGGGGTCTATAAGTTAGAATAGTGATGAGCGTATTTAAGTGGGGGTGAAGGTGTGATGAGAGCGGTGGTGTCTAAATTTAGTAAAAGGATGGGAATATAAGTGGGGGTGCAGAGTGTGATAGGTTATACATCATTAATGTTGAATACAATATGTTGACAAAAAGTAATGAAACAATGTTTGGTGTGGGGGTTTTGGACAGTTGTTTTTTTGCGTTTTGGTTGGGGGAGGGGAAGTGGGGGGGTTTCACCTTCAACATTCACCTTTCTTTTTCCCCCCCGGGGGTTAAGAAGACTTTCCCCCCCTTACAAAGGGGGGACTTTAAAACCCTGGGAAAATAAATTTATTATAGGCGTTTTTATGTTTTTTTTTTTTGGAAAAAAACCCAAATCCCCCAACTTTTTAAAGGTAAAAATCGTTAAACTTTTTAAATTTTAAAGGGAAGCATACTTAAAAAGGGCTTCCAATTCCGTCCCCGAACCCTTATGTTTTGTTCAAATCCCAAACCTAAAAAAAAACCCCCAAAAAACCATCATTTTTCAACAACCCCCAAATTTAAATCGGCTTTAAAAAAATCCTTCCCCTCCTTTTTCCCACCAAGGGGGCCCCCACCGGGTTTTTTAAAAGGGAAACTGTTCCCCCTTTTTAAAATTTTTTCCTCTTTTTAATTCACTCCCAATTTTTCCCTCTGGCCAAAAATTTTTTTGGGATTCAATCAAAAAAAACTTGGAAAACCCCAATTTTAAAAATGGGTCAACTGTTTCACTAAAAAAATCTGGCCCCAAAGGAACCTTAACCCAAAAAGGGGGGGCCCTTATCTTCCCCGGGGTTTAAATTTTTGAGGGGCCCCCTTTAAAGAAACTCTTTTTTCCCTATAATTTGAAATTTAATACTTCTTCCTTGGGGGAAATTAAACGGGAAACGTTTTTAAAGAAAATTTTTTTTGCCCCACTCGGATAATTTCCAGATTTTTTTTTAAAAACCTTAAAATTCTTTGGGAATTCAAACTAAAGCCCCCTAACCCTTGGGGATCAACCCAAAAATTCCAAAATCAATCCTTAAAAACCAAATTTTTTACAAATTTCATAAATATCTCCAACTGGTATATAAAAAACCCCTCCCCCAATTTGGGGGCCCCCAAAAGGGCCCCCCCAAAGGGGTAGAAATGGGAACCCTAAAAATTTTAACCTTTTTCTCACCCCAAAATTGGGATAGGGGCCAAAAAAAAATTATAACTTTTTGGGGGATCCCATCCCCCCCTGGGGAAAATAAGTTTGTTTGGGGGGCAATCACTTGCAATCTCCCCCTCCAAAGGCAAAATTAAATGACAAAATTTTAAGGGGGGGCTTGTTTGCTTTTCCAACAAAAATTTCAAAATTCCTTTACTAAATGAACTTTTCGGCAACGGGAAAAAACCCTTTCCCCGGGGGGATAAATTCAAACAATCGTTTTGTTCCCAAATCCATTACTTGTTTTTACAGA
>NC_069433.1:41555533-41646376 GCF_026875155.1 Cherax quadricarinatus | reverse complement strand
CAATTTAAAAAGAGACTCCGTACATTGTTATTATCACCACTTTGGAAGTCGTCTGCTACCACGATCACATTTATGTTTTTTTAAATTCTACTGTGGGGTGTTTTTAAACTTATTATATGTTATGCATCGTGTTTATTATATAATTTTGAAAAAAATATCATGGATGGATTAATGAAAATGTGTATATTACCGTAATATACGACATTTTAATGAGACTCCCGTGACTATTGTTATTATGGCGTCACTTGTGGAAGTCGTCTGCTACCACAGATCACATTTATGTTTATTTATTCTACTGTGGGGTGTATTTATCTTATTTATATGTTATGTATCGTGTTTATTATATAATTTTGAAAAAATATCATGGCTGGATTAATGAAAATGTGTATATTACCGTAATATACGACATTTAATGAGACTCAGTATTGTTATTATCACCACTTGTGGAAGTCTGTCTGCTACACAGCTCACATTTATGTTTATTTATTCTACTGTGGGGTGTATTTATCTTATTATATGTTATGTATCGTGTTTATTATATATTTTGAAAAAAATATCATGGATGGATTAATGAAAATGTGTATTATTACCGTAATATACGACATTTAATGAGACTCAGTATTGTTATTATCACCACTTGTGGAAGTCGTCTGCTACACAGCTCACATTTATGTTTATTTATTCTACTGTGGGGTGTATTTAATCTTATTTATATGTTATGCATCGTGTTTTATTATATAATTTTGAAAAAAATATCATGGATGGATTAATGAAAATGTGTATATTAACGTAATATACGACATTTAAATGACTTGATGTATGTAAGTTTATTTTAGGTACAGGTATACATAAGTATAATTATCAGAGTATATATAAAATATGAAATAACTTTTAAAAACATTTGAAATTTTGGAGTTTCCAGACAAAATGGAGAGACTTAGTGCTTACTGAGCTCATGGAGAATGTAAACAAACAGGGTGGGGCACGGTGACCGTATTAGAAAGTCAGGTGGGGGGAGCCGTATAGTGAGTTTTGGTCATAATTTGAAATGTCCGTATTAGCGGAACGCCGTAAAGCGGAACGCCGTAAAGCGGGGCCCTCCTGTATATCATGTTTTTGTGTTATTAATATTGTTTATTATATCATATTAGATGAATTGTGATAGATAACAGCCATAGAGTTGATATAGCATTATTTTGTCATGCCTCCTGAGAGGTTGGAACGAATTAATTGCATTTCAATTAATTTACATGAGGAAAATTGATTCAGCATATGAACAACTCAGGATACGAACAAGGCCACAGAACGGATTAAATTCATAAGCCGAGGTTCCACTGTACAGTAGACCCCCACCTTACGATATTACTTCGTTATTGAGAAGTCATCGTATGCCAAAATTATCGTAAGGTGAATTAATTTTATCCATAAGAAATAATGGAAATCGAATTAATCCGTTCCTGACACCCCAAAGTAGGAAAAAAAAAAATTTTTTTACCACATGAAATATTAATTTTAATACACACAAACTGACACTTATCTTTATTGAAGATCTGGTGATGATTGATGGGATGGAAGGAGGGGAGAGTGTGGAAGTTGTTAATGTTTAGAAGGGGAATCTCCTTCCATTAGGACTTCGGGTAGCACGTCCTTTTCCAGGGTTACTTCCCTTCTTCTTTTAATGCCACTAGGACCAGCTTGAGAGTCACTGGACCTCTGTCGCACAACATATCTGTCCAATGAGGCCTGTACCTCCCGTTCCTTTATGATTTGTCTAAAGTGGTTCACAATATTGTCATTGTAATAGTCACCAGCATGGCTTGCAATAGCTGTGTGAGGGTGATTTTCATCCATAAAGGTTTGCACTTCAAGCCACTTTGCACACATTTCCTTAATCTTTGAAGTAGGCAACTTCTTCAATTTCTCTCTCCCCTCCTCCGAAGCAGTTTCCTCAGGTCTGGCCTCTTGCTGTTGAAGATGATCTTGCAGCTCATCAGTGGTTAGTTCTTCATTGTCCTCCTCCACCAACTCTTCCACATCCTCCCTACTAACCTCCAACCCCAAGGACTTCCCCAATGCCACAATTGATTCCACAACTGGCATACGCTTCTCAGAGTTAGCCTCAAATCCTTCAAAATCCCTTTTGTCTACACATTCTGGCCACAGTTTCTTCCAAGCAGAGTTCAAGGTCCTCTTAGTCACTCCCTCCCAAGCCTTACCTATAATGTTTACACAATTGAGGATGCTAAAGTGATCTTTCCAAAACTCTCTTAGAGTCAATCAAGTGTCTGTGGTCACTACAAAGCACTTTTGAAACATAGGTTTTGTGTAGAGTTTTTTGAAGTTTGAAATGAGCTGCTGGTCCATGGGCTGCAGGAGAGGAGTGGTATTAGGAGGCAAAAACTTGACCTTAACCCTTTCAGGGTCCAAGGCCAAAATCTGAAGTGGTGCTCCAGTGTCCAAGAAATTTTGAAAAAACAAAAAAGATTTTTTTCTTACAGAATTAAAGAGTATATTTTTGTGAAGGTAATAAGACAAAAAAAAAATTCTGATCAGTACTTGCCGAGATACAGTGCCGAGAAGTTTACCCAAAATGACCGGATGGCTGCAACATCGATGATTTCCACTTACGCGCATTGCTTTATTTAACGTTTTTGGTAGTTTTTTCTTTTCTAATTTTTTTTTCTTTTCCTACTAACATTTGGGGCCTGAGAGACCAATACTGTATATAATGTATATATATAAACTCACTGTATTGAACACAATAACCGCACTAAAGTTATTATCATATTATTGTTTACCACTTTTGTTTATTACAATAAACATGCACAAATCTTGTATAATACTAATGTTCTATCATATATTTACATATTTACAATCACTGGACATGGTTTTAGAACTGTTGGAGCTTGTGGAAGACTTGAAACAAGGCACCATGCACAGAGGTACCTTACATTCCTCGCACATAAACCAAGTATCTTTGCGTCTTTGTTGCCGTCGTTTTGTTTGTGCACAGACAATGCATCTCTTCTGAGCAAATTTCTTCTTAGTTGAAGGAAGCTGTACAGTGGACCCCTGCATACCGATTTTAATCCATGCAAGAGGGGTAATTGTTATGCGAAATAATCGGTATGTGAATGAATTTTCCCCATAAGAAATAATGGAAATAAAATTAATCCGTGCAAGACACCCAAAAGTATGAAAAAAAAAATTTTTTTACCACATGAAATGTTAATTTTAGTACACACAAACTGAAAAAGGCATGCACAATTACATGACACTTACTTTTATTGAAGATCTGGTGATGATTGATGGGATGGGAGGAGGGGAGAGAGAGTGTTAGTGTTTAGAAGGGGAATCCCCTTCCATTAAGACTATGAGGTGTCGAGTCCTTTTCTGGGGTTACTTCCCTTCTTCTTTTAATGCCACTAGGACCAGCTTCAGAGTCACTGGACTTCTTTCGCACAACATATCTGTCCATAGTGGCCTGTACCTCTCGTTCCTTTATGACTTCCCTAAAGTGTTTCACAACATTGTCAGTGTAATAATCACCAGCACAGCTTGCAATAGCTGTGTGAGGGTGATTTTCATCAAAAAAGGTTTGCACTTCAAGCCACTTTGCACACATTTCCTTAATCTTTGTAGTAGGCAACTTCTTCAATTTCTCTCTCCCCTCCTCTGAACCAGTTTTCTCAGGTCTGGCCTCTTGCTCTTGAAGTTGATCTATCAGCTCATCAGTGGTTAGTTCTTCATTGTCCTCCTCCACCAACTCTTCCACATCCTCCCCACTAACCTCCAACCCCAAGGACTTTCCCAATGCCACAATGGATTCCTCAACTGGCATAATCCTCTCAGGGTTAGCCTCAAACCCTTCAAAATCCCTTTTGTCTACACATTCTGGCCACAGTTTCTTCCAAGCAGAGTTCAAGGTCTTCTTAGTCACTCCCTCCCAAGCCTTACCTATAAGGTTTACACAATTGAGGATATTAAAGTGCTCTCTCCAAAACTCTCTTAGAGTCAGTTGAGTTTCTGAGGTCACTACAAAGCACCTTTCAAACAGAGCTTTTGTGTACAGTTTTTTTGAAATTTGCAATAACCCGCTGGTCCATGGGCTGCAGGAGAGGAGTGGTATTAGGAGGCAAAAACTTCACCTTAATGAAGCTCATGTCCCCATAAAGTCGCTCTGCCACGTCTGTAGGATGACCAGGGGCATTGTCTAACACCAGGAGGCACTTAAGTTCTAATTTCTTTTCAGTTAGGTAATCTTTCACATTGGGGGCAAATGCATGGTGTTACCAGTTATAGAAAAAGTCCCTATTGACCCATGCCTTACTGTTTGCCCTCCACAGCACACACAAATTCTCCTTGAGGACCATTCTTTTGCCTGAACGCTCTGGAGTTTCAGAGTGAACACTAATAAAGGCTTAACTTTGCAATCACCACTAGCATTGGAACACATCAACAAAGTAAGCCTGTCTTTCATAGGCTTATGTCCTGGGATGCCTTTTCCTCCTGAGTAATGAAAGGTCCTGCTTGGCATTTTCTTCCAAAACAGGCCTGTTTCATCACAATTAAACACTTTTTCAGGTTTCAGTCCTTCAGCCCTCTGTGTACTCCTTGAATTCATGCACATATTTTTCAGCCGTTTTTGTGGTCCGAACTGGAAAGCCTCACCATGCCTTATCACACTATGTAATCCCCACTACGCTTCTTAAATCTCTAAAAACCAACCTTTGCTGGCCTTAAAAATTAAACTCAAAATCAGCACTAGTTGCAGGCATTTTTTTAATTAAATCCTATGCAACTTCCTAGCCTTTTCGCTTATGATCGCTTGAGAGATGCTATCTCCTGCAGCTGTTTTTCCATTTATCCACACCAATAAGAGTCTCTCAACATCTTCCATCACTTGCGATCTTTGTTTCGAAAACACAGTTAAACCTTTGCAAGAACAGCTTCCTTGATTGCCTTTCTGGTGCCCACAATAGTAGCGATGGTTGATTGGGGTTTCTTGTACAACCTGACCAGGTCGGCGATACGCACTCCCCCCTTTCATACTTATCAATGTTTCTCTTTCTTCATTTCTTTTGGGAAAATTCTCACCCTTATTGGTGTGGGGTTTGGGCACTAGAAGCTTTCTTGGGGCCCATGGTCACTTATTTTCCAGAAACAGCACCGAAAACACTGTAATAATACGAAATATTCCGATTGTATGCTTGGATGTTTACCGGGGAAAGGCTGGCTGGTAAACAGTGGCACGGGCGGCACATGTGAGGCTGGCTGAGGGCGCACATTGGACGCGTCTCAGACGAAAATCGGTGAGCGGGTTTATAAGCGGTATGCGAGGCAAAATTTTTGCGATTAAAGCAAGCGGTATGCGGATTAATCGCTATGTGGTGCCATCGGTATGCGGGGGTCCACTGTATTATGAAATGATCACCTTCCCTCCTCAGACGCTTGGGTATATTCTCAGGAATTCGAGGGCCTTGTTGTATAGCAGGTGTTGTTACCTGGTACTTCATTATGAGTTGTCTGACAACAGACAAACAAAATTTGCCATATGGTGGTCTTTTGCCAGTCTTCATTTGGTACATATTATATACATTGAGCATTGTAATGTCCATGAGATGGAAGAAAAGTTTCATGTACCACTTGTAACTCTTACGAACACAATCAACAAAGTCAATCTGCATGTCACATTTGCCAACCAAGCGCATGTTTTGTGTATAATCAATCACTGTCACTGGTTTTCGAATACGTTCATTAGTCACTTGATCAACTTTGCCACTGTCTAGCATTTCGTTATGGTGAATGGTTGTAAACAAGTACTTTTCTTTTTGTCATGCCACCGTAATGCCATGATTTTTTGGGCGTAAACACCTGCAGCATCACCACGAGCACCTGTTTGACCGGGGCATATTTTTTACGTTAGAACGCACGTCCCCACACACATCTTCTTGTTCACTCGCAAAAAATCACTAAAGGGCTGTGTACCGTTATTGATTTAATGATGCCCCTTACCAAGAAAAGGTGCCATCAGCTTTCTCGCTACGTCCCCCTGAGATACCCAAAACATCTTGGTATCTTTCAATTTTTTTACACCATGTTTACAAACAGTTTTATCCAAAGCGTTTCCCTTGCTTGGTATATACTGCTTAAATGGCAGCCTCCCTTTGAAAAAATCAAAGACCATCAATTACAAGTTTCCCTTGAATCGATAAAAGTACATTTGAACTTTTTTTGGGTACATAAAAACTTTTCTAATCTTTTTATAACCTTCATTTCCCGTCAGGCCGGTTTTTCAGAGAAGTGCAACATACGTAACAGTAAGTAAACCTGTTCCCCGGGGATGATTTCACGGGAGCCCCGGGTAAAATTACCGATCTGGGGACCAGTATTTTTTTATTTTTTTATTTATTTTTTATAATTTGAGCACATTTACAGAGTACAAAAAAAATACGATAAGAGCAGTATGCCAAAGCCACTATACTATGCAAGCATTACGGGCTGGCTTAAAATTAATTTAAGTTTAAACTAACAATAGAAATCATAAAAAAACATTAAGGAAAACTGTTTACATAAACACAGTGAGTATTAAAAAGACAGGCATATGGTTGCATGCATTGTTGAAAATTCAGTAGAATGGAGTATTCTGTTAGGTAAAATTTTTAAAAAATAAAAAGTTAGATGGTTTTAGTTTAACTTTTATGTGATATAATTGTGAGAAACATTTAAGATATCTTTTATAAGGTTCATTTTATTCAGATTTATTTGGTTTTTGGGTGATAAGTGATTTTTGAGAAGAGATTTAAATTTTAAAACAGGTAGTGTTTTTTTTATATTAACAGGTAAGAATTCCAGATTTTAGGGCCTTTTTGTCTTTGATTTTTGCATAGCGTGAGATGGACACGAGAAATAAAGGTGATCTGTCCCTTTTGTTTGGTCAGTTTCTGTTGAGGTTGGCAGGAGATTTTTGAGGGAGGTTAAAAATATCAAGTTGATGTTCTATGTATGTAATGGGTGCAGTAATAAGTAGGGATTTTGTAGGGTGATAGGGGGTTATTAATATGGTGGAGTGTGCCCCTGTAGTGAAATTTGTTTCTTCAACTGCACCTTTTGTTGGTAATTAGGGGGTCTGAGAGGGTTTAACTTTTGTTGAGCCCCATGCACAATTTCCATAGTGAGATAGGGGTAAATAAGAATGATATGGGGCCGGAGGGCGACGTGGACATAGTACCGACTTCGATGATGCCTACTCTTGGAAATTTTTTTAGAAATTTGTTGTTTTGGATGAAATTTGAGTCTATTATCAAGGGGATTCCAAAATTTTTCCCTCTTTAGTTTTGTGAAGGTATCCTTTTACTTTATGTTAAAGGGACATTTGTTTCTCTGTTATCAAACGAAAAGTAGGTTTTTGTCAAGTTTAGTGTAAGTTTGTTATACTCATCCAGGTAGATATTTTTTGAATTCGGTTTTTACAGTAGGGGCTAGCGTGACTGGGCTCGGGGGGGAAAAAGACATTTGTGTCATCGCAAATGTGGGGGTTTTGAGTAATTGAAACATTTGGTAGTCATTTTTTTAAAGGGAAAAAGAGAAAGGGCCAAGGCATTTCCCGTGGGACACCAACTGAATTTGGGTTGTGCAGAAGATTTTTGCCCCATTTGCGTACCAATTGGCTTCTGTGCTGGGGTATGACTTGGGGTAGTTGGGGGGAGTGCCCCTTATACCATATGTGAAAATTTTTAAAACTGGAGCAAGTCAGGTCAACTGTAAAAAAGTTTTACGTAAGTCAATGAAGATCCCCAGTGGGACTTTTTTTTCTCTATTGCAGTTATATATTCTACTGTGTATAATACATCATTAGTATTTTTATTAGCCTAAATCCAAATTGCGGGGGTTGAGTATGTTTGGGAAAAGGTAGAGAAATTTCTTTTAATGAATTAATTTTTCAAAGTTTTTTTGGAAAGGGGTGTAATTTGGGTATTTGGCCTTATTTTATTAAAACCTGTTTGGGTCTCCTCCTTTGTGATGGGGGTACCCTTCTATTTTGATACTGTGGGGAAGGGGAGGTTTTCAAGGGATTTGTTAAAGAGTGTTGCAAGATTGGGGATAGCACTTTTACACTTTTTTTGTATATAAAGGGGGGTAAGGGGATTTTAAATCTCCTGCCCTTGTTTTTAGTGGGGGGGTTTATAATAAGGGGGACTTCATATGGGTTACGACTAGGAACAGTGTGTTCGGGGTATTGCCGTGGGTAGCATTTGGTGGGGGACTGAAACTTGGGAAATTTTTTGGGAAGGGGTTTTTCCTATAGTGGGGAAGAAATTTGAGTCTGTTTGCTGTTTCTGTTGGGGGGAGTTTGGGGGTTATCTGATTTTGCAATTTTATTTTGCATTTTGGATATTTTTTTGTTCCCAGATTTTTTTATAGGGGTTTTCCAGGGCCCCTTTTTTAATACCCGTAAGTTGGATAATCTGTTCTCATAATACAAATTTTTTTTGCCCTTCTTATCAGGGTGGTTAGGATTGACGATAATGTTTGGGTTTGGGTCTCTGGTTTTGACCCATTTTTGTACTGTTTTTTTTATATTGGTGTTTTGTTTTATGGATTTGAGAATGCTGGTGTTTGCCAGGGACTGTTTTGTCTCTTAGCTGCTCTGCTTATTTTTTTTTGGGCGTGCTTGTTATGAGGTATTGAGTCTTTTTTTGAAAATTATTTAAAACTTCGTCAAAATCGTATTTATTTCTAGCCAGTGTGCCAATCAATGTTTGCTAATGCTGTTGTAAGTTATTAAGGCTGCCCAAATTTTGAAATCTGAAAGGTGACTTTAGTATGTCTTGGGGGAATTTACCAAGAGTTTTATGAGGAAGTAGGGTATGGTCTGTGGTATTATCTGTAAATTTTTCCCGATTTAAAGGGGGATGGGTTGGTCCAGATGTGGTCAAATAGGAAACACATCTCTGTAACTCTTGTAGGTTTTGTTCTGTTGGTAGCAACATACAGTTCTCTTGTGTTTTTTGAATTCTAACGGTGGGGCCCGGGCTTTCAGGGGATTTTTATTGAAGTCACCGAGAGAGTAATGATCTTTTTTTCATGGTGCATCAGTTACATATTTTCCCAGGTTTTGACTAAATTGGGGTAATTTTTGCTGTGGAACCTGTAGATTTATCAAAATGAGAGGTTTTTTGTAGGTATTTGGATTTGAATTTGGCTATTATATATTCCCCATGTTCATCTCTTTGCAAGTATTTGGATACTTCTAGTTGGTCGAGGATATTGGCGTGCCAAACCCCCTTTTTGGGCTGGCCTACAGTTGGTATGGTGTGTAACCAGAATGGTATAGACACGTATATCAGGCTTTTGCCAGGTTTCAGTTAGTTAATTGGACATCTTGGCATGTAAGGAATTTAGAATGCTATGAGGTCATCGTAATGCTTTCTTAAAATCTATATTGTAGTTAAAGATAGTTATTTGTTGTTGGGACTGAGAAAAAGCCCTTTTATTTTTTCTGCAGGAGAATTTCAGTAAAAGTTTTTCATTTTTAAATCATTAAATAAGAGGTTGGTATCTGGATCAAAGCTTGTAATCAAAAATTTTTAGTAATCATAGTTAGAATTAATAAAAAACAATAAATAGTCCTTAAACTAAAAAAAGCACCTGAAAATTTAAACAAAAGTAAAATAAGAGCTAAGTATTTTTTTTTTTTTTTTTTTTTTTTTTTTTTTTTTTTTTTTTAAGCTAAAATAAAGGAGACAATATAAAAGGACAGTACAAATAAAGTGATGACAAAAAATGGAGCTTGGGGAAAAATAGAAGGGGTACATAAAAAAAATGACTTTTTAATATAAGCCAAAATTGTAAAATTTTTCACTTTTCACCTGAGAATACACCCTTTATTAAAATTTTAAAAATTTTGAATGTATAACTGGGGAGTTAATAAAACTAAAAAAAAGGGGAAAAAATATAAGGGGAAAAAATTTAAATAATGGTAAACAAAGTTAAATGGACAGTGGCACTAAGAAATAAAATTGGTTTAGGATAAACTGATTTTTAAATTTAAAAAATTGACAGTTTTTTGCACAATAAAAGTAAAAAAAAGGTAGTTTGGGACTACAAACAAAAGAATTTTGGTACTGCAAAAAAATATTTGGGAATATACACAATTGAATAACAATGTAAATACTAAAAAAAAAAAGTAGTGATAAACAAAATTAAAAAGGACAGGTAAGAAAAAATAAAATTTTTTTAAATTTTGGGGAAGATTTGACTTTTTTTAAAATTAAATTTTGAGCAATTAATAGCAGTAAAAAGTTATAAGTATTGGAGGTAGTTGGGATACTATGATAAAAAAAATAAAATAAATGTACAAATGATAGTAACGTACACAAAAGCACCACACGTATAATGTATTAAGGGCATTATTTAAACTGTTACAGAAATGTCACTTTTCTAAGGGAAGGGGAGAAACATGTTCGTTTTAGATGGTAAGTTGTCCTGTTATGTTTTCCTTACTAGTATTTTCCCATCTCGCGTGAAAAAACTGATGTATTTTGTTTTTTCCGTTTAAGTTTCTACCTAACAGAAGGTTTTTTAAAGTTTTTTTGTTAGACACCTTTATTACCTCCATTTTTTTTTGTAATTGCTGATTTAATTAGGTCCTTTTTTTTTATCGATGAATGAAGTTTGGATCATTTACTTGTTTACTTCCTGGTTTTCCTAAAAACGTGTTTTTTTTATTCGTTTTGCACGATGACTTGTATGGTTCGTATTATCCTGATAGCAGTTTTTTTTTTGCACTGTTTTGGGTTTTGTCACTAGGAAGTGTGGACTGTTTATTATAACTGCTCAAAAACTTACTTGTTCAGTTTTGTCGTCTTGGAAATCAAGGTATTCATTTGCGAGTGTCAGTTCAGATTCCATTCCTTGATTCTTCTTCAACCTTTCATATTTAGTTGTTATTTGTTCAGTGTGACGGGTAAAGCTGCTTTTAGAGTATTTTCTGTAAAAACACTCCCGATGTAATCTTCTCTTAAAGGGTTTTTGGGATTTTTTCTCGGGTTGGTTATTTTTGGGAAATCTCTCGTCGGTGCTCTTTGTATCTTTGTTTCATTTCTAAGCAACGAGTGTCCTTAATTGTCGGAATAATCGTACCTGAGTTACATGGATGAACCCTTTAAAGGGTGGATTTTGAGGGGGAGTCACCCATTTTTGGGTTTTTTTTGTTGTTTTTCCCTTGGGGGTTTATAGACAGGGGCAAAGCTTTTTTGCAAAAAGAAAATACTTTTCTCAACATCACTCTTTCCACCGGTGTAGTCTTGACTGTGGGATATGATCGTTTTTTGCCTGGTGTACTCAAATACTTTTTTTTTTCCCCTGACAATAGTTTCCACTGGGCTGCAAGAAAATTTTAAAAAAAATTCAGTTATTGGCCTGGTTCCGGGGACAAGTAGGTAGAATTCCACGTTTAAGTCAACAAAGTGGTGGGCTTGGAACAAAATTGGGATTTTGCTGCCCCTCCCGAAGGTTTGCTGGTGGATTTGGACACTAGGCTGGTTTTGCGGGTTGTTGGGTTGTGGTGGGGGTACGATGCTCCACTTTGTCCTTAAACTGAGGAGCGCACGTGGGTCCCAGCCTGGGGGGGGCGAGTCATGCAGGCTGTGGCACACATCACCCCACCATATCTATGAAGCCTGTGTTAAACCATGCCAAGTGTACCCATCTCCTCATTTTTACTGTCATTTCCCGGGGTAGGGCCATGGGGGGGGATCCGATTACCCGGGTGACTCCATCCCCTGGGGACGCATAGGGTACACTACCCAGCGCATGATGGCAACATCCCCCTTCATGGTAATTGTTTCCTCACTATCACTACTCGAAGATTGTCAAAAGCAATTAAAACACAATCCACGTCACTACATCTCATTTTTGAGTCAGAGGCTGGCCACGCGAAATAAAGTTTTCTCTTGCGATGGGGTACAACTGACTTGAAGGAGTGCCCACACCAGAGGTAAAGGGTTTAGGATCTCGGTTTTCTGCGCTATTAAACGATATCCTGGTCATTCCTTTCGGTCACTAACTGTCAAGCCCAAAAAAAACGTCTTCATTTCCACTTCATCAGTGTCAGACCCATAGATAGGAAGAGGAAGTCCCAGTTTCCCTTTGGGGTGGAGCTGCCTTGCGACAAGGGGATGGGAACAAAGGGAAGAGCCCGGCGTTTTCCCCAAAGCTATGCAGGCACCCCAGAATTTTTGTTTACGGCGCACACCCACCCCGCAGACCCTTCTCTCCATAAGGCCTATGAGCATTTTTGTGCTAAATTTGACGCTGCTAGAATTTTGGCATAGATCTACGATTTGGACCCTGAACGTGGAGCCATAGATGTACGGGACGGACCCTGAAAGGGTTAATGAAGTTCATGTCCCAGAAAGTCGCTCTCCCAAGTCTGAAGGATGACCAGGAGCATTGTCTAATATCCAGGAGGCACTTAAGGTCCAATTTATTTTCCAGGAGGTAATTTTTCACATTGGGAGCAAATGCATGGTGTAACCAGTCATAGAAAAAGTCCCTAGTGACCCATGCCTTAATGTTTGCTCTCCACAGCACACACAAATTAGCCTTGAGGACATTGTTTTGCCTGAACACTCTGGGGTTTCAGAGTGATACACCAATAAAGGCTTCACTTGTAATCACACTAGCATTAGCACACATCAAGAGAGTAAGCCTGTCTTTCATAGGCTTATGCCCTGGGAGTGCCTTTTCCTCCTGAGTAATATAGGTCCTGTTTGGCATTTTCTTCCAAAACAGGCCTGTTTTGTCACAAACACTTGTTCAGGTTTCAGTCCTTCAATGTCTATGTACTCCTTGAATTCCTTCACATATTTTTCAGCCGCTTTTTGGTCCGAACTGGCAGCCTCACCATGCCTTATCACACTATGTATGCACTACGATTCTTAAATCTCTCAAACCAACCTTTGCTGGCCTTAAATTCACTCACATCACCACTAGTTACAGGCATTTTTCTAATTAAATCCTCATGCAACTTCCTAGCCTTTTCACAAATGATCGCTTGAGAGATGCTATCTCCTGCTATCTGTTTTTCGTTTATCCGCACCAATAACAGTCTCTCAACATCTTCTATCACTTGCGATCTCTGTTTCGAAAACAAAGTTGCACCTTTTGCAAGAACAGCTTCCTTGATTGCCGTTTTCTTGGCAACGATAGTAGCAGTGGTTGATTGGGGTTTGGTATACAACCTTGCCAGCTCCGAGACACGCACTCCTCTTTCGTACTTAGCAATTATCCCTTTCTTCATTTCCATAGTAATTTTCACCTTTTTTTACCGCACGGTTGGTACTAGAAGCTTTCTTGGGGCCCATGGTGACTTATTTTACAGGTACAATCACTAAAAACACTGATAATATGAAATGTTCCGATTGTATGAGTGGATGCGACCTCACTGGCTGGCTTGTAAACACTGGCACCCACGGGGCAGCTGAGGCGCGCTGAGGCCACATGTGGAACGTGTCTTGGACGAATCGCGTTAGGCGAGTTTTCTAGTGTGAGGCGAGGCAAAATTTTTGCGTTAAAATGTATTGTATGGTGGATTTAACGTAAGGTGATGCCATCGTAAGGTGGGGGTCCACTATATCATCTTCTTTCAACAAAGTGGCCATATTCCACTGAGACAGGGTGGCTCAAAGAGAAAAACAAAAATTTCTCTTTTTAACTTTAGTAATGTATACAAGAGAAGGGGTTACTAGCTTTCTTCCGCCATTTTAGTTGCAGAGGATGGAAACTTGTCCTGTCTACTACTGGTGATGTCCTTGATGGTCGTAGTTGTGGAGGTAGATACTTGGAATGATGTATTGGAAAAGATGTTGGAAACATGTTTGGCAATGGAGTTGGGGGTGAGGACTATGTATCTCTTCTCGGCAGTGTCTTCTCTGGGTGTGTTGAAGATGTTTAATGCCCGTCGTCTGCAGTCTCTGATGAAGTGACGAGGATAGTGGAGTTTTGAAAATATTGTTCAATTATAGTGCATTCTTCCTCAAGGAACTCATTGCTGCAGATTCTGAGTGCCCGCAGGAAGAAGCCTATAATTGTGGAGAAATTTTCTCCAGGAGGGGGGTATCAGCCCCCTTCAGCCCCTTTCAGCCCTGAGGGGCCCAGCCCTCTCAGAAGGAGCAAATATCTTGTTTACTGCTACAGTGAATAATTGATCCCAGATGCAGTACCAGTATACGACCTGTGGTCAAGCAACCGCCGCTCCGTGCAGTCCAGTGTTGCAGAGTGTATTTTAATAAGAGACAGTACATCTCTTACCTTAGCAGGACGATTAAGGAAAATCCTGCTCCCACTTTATTATCATAGTAAACCATTCCCCCGGCCGGGATTGAACCCGCGGTCATAGAGTCTCAAAACTCTATGACCGCGGGTTCAATCCCGGCCGGGGGTATGGTTTATTTGCAATCGTGTCATTACGATTTCTTGAGTCATGTTATCATAGTAAAGATAGTGGACATTGTTGTCTATGCTTAAGACAGCAAGATTTAAACATTCTGCTTTGCCTCATGGAGGAAGTGGCAAGGAAGCAAAAGTACTATGTCAGCTTTTCCTTTGTGCTGGGGGCAGTGACGGCGTGGGGCGCTGTGGCGTCTTCAGATTACTTTTGACTCTACTGAGAGTGACACTGACGCCAGGATAACCAACAAAGAACGATCTGTGCGTTAGTGTGAACAAAGTGTCTCATAAAACACAATAAACACTTAAGAGAAGTGTGATCAGCTTCTTTAGTGATAAGATTGTGAACAATAAAGACAAATCTTGTGGAACATAGTGTACCAGTGTGCGTATTCCTAGACTATGGAAGACGTGGACATCCAAGGACACTTCAGCTTCTATCAAGTCACCGATATCTGTCGAAGGTGTGAAGAACACCATAGCTCACGCTACAAGAGCAAGGTAGGTTACGAATTTCTTGTAGTACGGGGGACTGCGCAGTTCTTGAGTCGCAAGGAGTTTGTAATCAACCTATAGTCGACAGTATGGTGCGGACTTTTGAGTCCACACAAGTAAGTTTGTCAGCCATCAGTGAATGAAATATGCTGACATAACACCCTCTAGGGGTAATTTATAATCTTACATAATATGATCTATTCCAGCCCGTTGAGAGATGATCATGACAACAATTCAAGACCTCGTCTGCAGGGGCGGCTGTGTAGATGATTTGCTGTCTTTTATCAGCTAAGTGTTCCCTATATTTAAATTTATAAATATTAAGCTTAGCTGGTAATCCCATTTCTCAATAATAATTACACCATGTTTAGTTTTGGTGTCGTGGTGAGAGTAGAAGTGGAGAAGATCGTTTTGGTTGTTTTTTTTTCGATAGACTTTAAAACGAAGTTCATGGTCAGTTTTGCAGAGAAGAACATCAAGGAAAGGAAGAGTGTTGTCGACTTCTTCTTCAAGTGTGAACTGGATTGAGGGCACAACCTGGTTGAGCTTGTCTTGGAGAGCTTGAACATTGAAGCGCCTGGGAGTTATGAGGAGACTGTCGTCAACATAACGGAGCCAGGTGACAGTCGAAGGAATAATGGTGGAGAAACGCTTGGCTTCCAAATGTTCCATGTATAAGTTCGCCAGGACGGCACTGAGTGGCGAGCCCATGGGTAGACCAAAAGTCTGTTGAAAGAGGTGATTTTCGAAAGAGAAGCACATAAAGCCGACACATAGTTCAACGAGGTCGATGAAATCAATGGCTGGAATAGGAAGATCAAGTGAATCGTCAATTTTTCTGCGCAGGAGATCGATGACTTGTGTAGTAGGCACTTTGGTGAATAGGGAAGTTACGTCAAGGCTGGAAAGTTTCTTGTTCCTGATGTTGATGTTGTGAATGCGATTGAGAAGATCACCCGAGTGTTTGAGATGTGCTGGACTGATAGTGCCCAAGAGTTTGGAGAGGAGTTTTGCGAGAATTCCTGAGAGTTGGTGGGGAGCACTGCCTATTCCCGAAGATATGGGCCTCAATGGGATACCAGGCTTGTGAGTTTTTGATAGGCCGTACATTCTGGCAGGTCTGGGGTTGCTGGGTATGGTGTGCAGAAGTTTCTTCCCTTGTTCTGAGTTCCTCAGAATGTGGCGAGTCCTTTGAAGAAAAGTTTTAGTAAGGTTGTCCACTTGGTTAGTTGTGAGGGGTTTGTAGGTATCTGGGTCATTAAGTAGATTGAGCATTTTGTTCCTGTAGTCGTCAGTGTTCATGATAACAACACCACCTCCTTTATCAGCGGTGGTGACCCTGATGGTCGTGTCTTCTGCTAAACCTTTAAGTGCAATGATGTAACATCGAGGTATGACCAGGGAGCTGCATGTAGAGATGGCTGCTGAGATGATGCCTTGAAGAAAACCTTTCTGGAAGTCGGAGTCATTGTGTCTGTAGTTTTTGGCAATGAAATTGAGGTCTTGTTTTGGTTTTGTAATTCCTGTTGCGAATTTTAGGTCTAGGCTGAGGGCTTCAGTTTCTGTGGTTGATAGTGGACGAGATGAAAGATTTTGAATAATGTCAGGTCTTCCTAAACTTTTCCATTGACTATTATCGCAGAGAGTTTGTAGTTTTCTAGCAAGTCTGATCTTCTGTTGAACATTCGCTGTGGTAACTCTGCTGCGGATGATTTCGGCGGTGCGTCTGTTCATGTTGCCCTGAAGTGCTGTGCCTAGTGTTCTGGCTTGGAGAAAAGCTTCCTTTGTAGCATTGTTTAAGTCATCTGCACACTCTTCAAGGTAGGTCCGAGCTGTAGCGGAGAAAGAAGGTTTGATGTTGGCAATTTGAGGAGGAGTAGATCTTGGTAAGACCATTTCTTGGATGCAGTCACGAAGAAAATTGTGTCTGTTGCGAAGAGAGTAAGCTTTTAGAAGGAAGTTCAGGTATTCTCTGTGTGAAGGATCCATTTCTACTGCAGTGTTTGACACGATGAAAATAAATGGTATAAAATGCCGACACAATGGAAACATAAACACATATGCAGTTCAATGTGATCCTTTATTGACAATGTTTTGCTCACACAGTGGGCTTTTTCAAGTTGCACACAGATCTACCTGGGGTGGAAGGTACGGGAGTATTTATAGTCAGGTTCAGAATGCTGCATCTGATGATCTACCGGGCGGGATTATAGAGTCTTGGGTAGCTTGGCAGGGGTATTGAACAAGTTGTGAGTAGACCTTCTGTAGTGTTCTATGTTCTATGTGGGATAGCGATGAAGAAGTTTCTTGGCGAGTGGTTCAGCTATGTTATAGAAGCCATTGTTCTGGTTGAAATTGTTGGTTATAGAGATAAGCGATGATTCCAGGATTCTTCGGTATTGGATGTTGTTTTCTGTGGCGATAAGTCTTGAGTTTCTGTAGTTAATTAAATGTTAGTTTAATATGTTTATTATGCACCCCATACCCATCCTGTGGGTGGTAGTCAAAAGATTACAGAGGTACATAATAGGTCCAGGGACTGGACTCCAAGGTTTTGATAGCTGAGCAAGTTACAGAGGTAATGAACTCACAATTTACAAAGGTAATGAACTCACAATTTACAAAGGTAGCTCATTACCTTTGTACCTAGTTCAGCTATCAAAACTTTGGGGGCCCAGTCCCTGGACCAATTACGTACCTCTGTAATCTGTAAATACCTTTGTAACTTGTCATTATTGTGACCAGACGTACCTGGAGTTAATTAAATGGTTGTGTGAATTGCAATGTTGTACACAGGCATTCCTTGTATCGTCAGTCTTGCTTGCGTATTTGTGTTCTGAAATACGTGTTTGGAGCTCTCTTGATGTTTCGCCCATGTATAATTTGTTGCAGTCATTGCAAGGGATTATGTATACCCCTGCAGAGGATGGAAGCTTGTCCTGTCTACTGCTGGTGATGTCCTTGATGGTCATAGTTGTGGAGGTAGATACTTGGAATGATGTATTGGAAAAGATGTTGGAAACATGTTTGGCAATGGAGTTGGTGGGGAGGACTATGTATCTCTTCTCGGCAGTGTCTTCTCTGGGTGTGTTGAAGATGTTTAATGCCCGTCGTCTGCAGTCTCTGATGAAGTGACGAGGATAGTGGAGTTTTGAAAATACTTGTTCAGTTATAGTGCATTCTTCCTCAAGGAACTCATTGCTGCAGATTCTGAGTTCCCACAGAAAGAAGCCTGTAATTACACCACATGTAATTAGATTCACTTGATCTTCCTATTCCAGCCAGCGATTTCATCACCTCGTTGAACTATGTGTCGGCTTTACGTGTTTCTCTTTTGAAAATCACCTCTTTCAACAGACTTTTGGTCTACCCATGGGCTCGCCACTCAGTGCTGTCCTGGTGGGAACTTATACATGGAACATCTGGTGCGAGCGTTTTCTCCACCATTATTCTCCTTCGCTGGTCATCTGCTCCGCTATGTTGGACGACATTTCTCCTCCATAACTCCCAGGCGCTTCAACGTTCAAGTCTCCAGACAGACTCATACCAAGGTCGAGCCCTCAATTCCAGTTCAAACTTGAAGAAGAAGTCGACAACACTTCTTCCTTTCCTTGATGTTCTTCTCTGCCAAAAACTGACCATGAACTTCGGTTTAGAAGTCTTTCGAAAAAACCAACCAACCAAAACATCTTTCCACTTCTACTCTTTACCACGGACTCCAAAACTAAACGTGGGTGTTTATAGGCTTCTTCATGCGGGCACTTCAGAATCTGCAGCAATGTGTTCCTTGAGAAAGAATGCACAATAATTGAACAAGTTTTTCAAGACTCCACTTATCCTAGTCACTTTCATCAGAGACTGCAGACGACGGGGCATTAAACATCTTCAAAACCACACCAGAGAAGACAATGCCTGAGAAGAGATAAATAGCCTCCCAACCAACTCCATTGCCAAAATACATGTTTCCTACATCTTTTCAATACATCATTCCAAGTATCTACCTCACAACTACGACCATCAAGGACATCACCAGTAGTAGACAGGGGATCAAGCTTCTCTTCCTCTGCAGCGGGTATACATAATCCCTTGCAATGACTGACAAACCAAATAATCGTGGCGGAAAACATCAGAGAATACCAAACACCGTATTTCAGGAACACCAATCCGCAAGCAGGATGACGATACAAGGATGCCTGTGTAACAAATCGCAATTCACACAACCATTTAATTAACTACAGAACTCAAGACTTATCGCCCACAGAGACAACATCCAATTACCGAAGGTGGAAAAAAAATATAGTAATCCTGGGGGAAAAATCATCACTTATCTTATAACCATCATTTCAACCAGAACAACGGCTTCTATAACATAGCTGAAACCACTCGCAAGAAAATTCTTCATCGCTATCCCACATAGAACATAGAACACTACAGAAGGTCTACTCACAACTTGTCCAATGACCCTGCAAGCTACCCAAGACTCTATAACCCTGCCTGGTAGATTAATAGATGCCAGGTTCTTCCACCTGGGACCTCAACATTATGAACCTGACTATAAATATCCCGTACCTTCCACCCCAGGTAGATCTGTGTGTGACTTGAAAAACCTTATGTGTGGGCGAAACGTTGTCAATAAAGGATCACATTAAACTGCATATGTGTTTATGTTTCCAAGGTGAATATTCTGGGTTGGAGGAAAGAGGGGGGTGGATGTGCCTGGACCTCATGGGAAATGGGGGGCAGACAAAGGACCACCCAGGCACTGCTCCAAACATGTGCTGCCTCACTCCATGTCCCCCCTCTTGCTCCACCACTTTTTTTTTTCCCATGCCAGAGGTCCATCCTGCACCATCTGATCGGGGGCCTAATGGAACTTGGGACAGAAAGTACCACCATTTGTGCCGCATCCTTTCGGTTTTGATGCCAGTGGAAGTGGATCAGGCAACACTGTCCCCATCAAAATGAGTCTTCAGTGTTGGACTATGTTCAACTATACTTTGATGAAGCCGATAAATGAAACCCCCCCCCCAAAAGATGTTTACAGAGTCTTCATGGCTGCCGCAGGTGGAAAGATACAAAATGTGGCTGAAATGTATTTATTTCTTGGCATGTCATGCTTAGCCACACACATAAAATACAATATAGCACACTACTGGTCCACAGACCACTTCATCAGTACTCCAATCTTCCGTGACCTCCTTCCCTGCAACAGATTCACTCTGTTGCTACTAATGTTGCACTTCTGAGACAGGAATACGCCAAACAGAAATGACCTCTTATACAAAATCCGGGAGCTGTTCATGTATCTGAAGCAAAAATCAGTGCCTACTTTTATCTTCAAGGAACATTTGTGGTTGGATGAGTCCTGGTTCTGTTCAAGGACGACTGTCATTCAAACAATATTTACCAAAAGCAAAACGTAATCGCTTTGGTATAAAACTTTTTGTTATGTGTGACTGTGAGACTGGTCTTGTGTTGGATGTCATTATCTACACAGGGAAAAAATACACTCAGCGATACCAGACGCATGTTGGGCATTTCTGGGTATGTTGTTCACAAGATGATGGGGCCATACCTTATCAAGGGTATATATTGTACACAGACAACTGGTGTACAAGCCCTATGCTTGCTGATTTCCTACATGTGAACAATACTGATATATGTGGAACAGTGAGTAGAAAACACATGCCATGGTTCACTGGAGGAAGTCTAGTGGAAGCATTTCATGCCTATGACATCATGGCACTGATGTGGCATGACAAACGGGACGTGACGTTGCTGTCAGCCATCCACAGAAATGAGATGGTGCAGACAGACTGAGCAGTTTCAACAATGAACCTATTGTAAAGGCAGCTGCTGTCATGGACTATATGAACGACATGCTACTAGTCGACCAGTGTGACATGATAATAGGGTTTGTTGACTCTGTGCGTAGGAGTCACAAGTGGTATATAAGTGTTTTTCCACCTTGTTGACATTGCAATGCTCAATGCCTTCAACATGTATGAAATAAAGACTGGGAAGTGACAACGATATGCAGAATTCACCCTCAGTGCCATCAAGCAGATAGTGAAAAAGTATGGTACCACCTATACCTGTCACTCCACAGAGGCCTGTCACCCCACAAGAGCAACCTGTTACCCCACAACCAGAGGGGAAAGTGCTCAACCAAATAATCCCTAACTGTCACTGCCTAATACCACTACCATCTACTTCAAAAAGAAGTATTCCCAGAAAAAGTGTGTTGTGTGTGCTTACACCAAACAGCAACCCGAGTGCAAACCTCCCAATAAATTATATGTGTCAGCAATGTGGGGTGGCACTCTGTATGAATCCTTGCTTCTTGGAGTACCATACAGTGGTGGACTTCTAGAAACAAATGGGGCTTGAAAATACCTGGTGTGTGTGTATATATATTTATTTTATATATATAAATATATATATATATATATATAAATATATATATATATATATATATATATATTATACATTACATATATATATATATTTATATATATATATATTATATATATATATATATATATTTATATATATAATTATATATATATATATATATAATGTAAACAATAGTATGTGATTGAACAAGGTGTACAAATTCATTCATCAATGTGAACATGTGTGTTTGTGACAGTATGATTACTAATTCAGTACGAACGTGTGTCTCAACAAGAATTGGCTATGAAATCAAAAGATCTGTAACAAAACATTATCATGAAACATGAAAACAACAAAAAATAGAAAATAATTGGAAAAAAATGGTAAATGTTTATTATTTCTGCAAGCGGCAATGCTCCATGTTGCCGACACCTCATCATTTAGCACCAAATTTTTGGGCTTATGTCTCGGTAAGCACTGACCCTAAATTTTTTATCCTATAACATTTATAAAAATATGCTCCTTAACCCTTTCAGGGTCCAAGGCCCAAATCTGGAGTCACGCGCCAGTGTCCAAGAATTTTCAAAAAAAAAATTTGTTATTTTTTCTTATGAAATCGTAGAGAATCTTTTTGTGAAGGTAATAAAACAAAAAGTACGAAATTTGGAGGGAAAAATTGATAGAAATTCTGCTCTAGCGAATTTTATGTGTCAGCGATAATTACGAATACGGCGATTTTGCCGACTTTGACTCCCATTTTAGGCCAATTACATTATTCCAATAAACCAAATTCTTAGGTATTTCACTGTATTCTTCTATTCTAATTCGATTGAGCACAAGAAATCGCAAGTCAACTGTTTCAACTACAAAATAAAGTGATCGGAAATTGATAATTTTGGCCAATTTAACACAAAAGTTCAAAAAATATTCCAATTTCAAAAAGGTCCAGAAAGGAAACAATGTAGGCATTCCTGGCACTAAACTAACATTTCCTCTGTTCATTAGTTATGTTTTGAGGCTTTACTAAATAAATTACATTTTGATTTTTTATTCCACCAAAAAATAGAAGATTTACTGTTATGCAAACTGTAATAATGTATAAATATCATCACCATATTTGTGAATGTATATTAGACCACCAGCTGGACGTTGTATTAGACGTGAGAGGTCGTTTGTTTACTCTTGAATATTGCAAAAATTTAACATTTCTGCTACTTTTGAGCTCAGTCTTCAGCCTTTCCAGTGCTAAAACCAATCAAAATCTTCTTATTTTGTAATTTGTCTTCCATTCTATCAAATGATAACCAAAAATCGCAAATACAACTAATAAAAAACATACGAAACAATGCAAGTTGATGTTTTAATCGAAAAATCATGATGTCATATTTTTCTCTCATTATACACAGTGTGCTGCAGGATCTGTTTTATGTGGTGCTCACATACCACATAGATCTATTCTTCATATCTAGGCCCAAATGTACCACTCACAGTTTATCAGAGTGAGCTGAGCTCATGGCGTAGATCTACGGTTTGGACCCTGAACGTAAAGCCGTAGATCTACGGGACGGACCCTGAAAGGGTTAATTTAAAAAAAAAAGATTTTTTTTTGTTTTTCAAAATATTCGGAGTACTGCGCAGGTGAGCGTAGATCTACGTTTGGACAGTTTTAAGGTTTTTATTATGCATTTCAGTGTTTTAAGCAATATGGTTTAATATTAAGCATATTAGTGGGTGATGATATATACACAATTTATGGGTTATCATAGCCCTCACATGGTCATTAACATTATACCGTCAGTATATTACCATTTTATACATCTGTGTTAGTGATTGTTAAATTTTGACTAACTGAGAAATTAATTTACCAGCATCAAAAACAATGATTGTGGTAAATTCTATCTCAGAATCTTAGTTGTCTGGCCAGTCTCTGACCTGTTCTCTCCATCCTTGGATCAGATTTTATTGCTTTCCATTCCCCTGGCCTTTATGGGTTTAGTACACCATCCTAAGTTTAATAATAATAATAATAATAATAATAATAATAATAGCTAATAACTGTTGAATAAATCACAGCTGAATGTCACAACAGATAGTACTTTGACAGAATAGGCAATGGGAAGTTGTGTATTAACCCTTTCACTGTCAAGAGCCCTGATCATAAACTTACTCTCAGTGTTGGAAAATATTCAAAAAAAAAAAAAAACATTTTTCTTACCAAAAATCTTAAGAATATTTTTCAGATTGTTTTAAAAGATTTTTTTTTTTTTTGTGATCAGTAGCTACTGAAATAGAGGCATGATGCTGACCAAGTGAACCGCTTACGGCAACATCAGCAACTGCCGCTCACTTGGTAATATTTTTACTTTTATTCTATTTTTCTTTTCTAATGTTTTATTTTTTCAAGTAACTTTTGTGGCCTGTGTGACTAATATAATGTATATTGTATATACAGTGGACCTCCGGTTTGCGATGGCATCGGTATCCGATAAATCCGGTATTCAATGCATTTTAACGCAAAAATTTTGCCTTGGTTCCCGTTAAAAAACCCGCCATACGCGATTTGTCCGAGACGTGTCCATGTGTGGCCTGAACTGCCCCGTGTGTGCCAGTGTTTACAAGCCAGCCAGTGTGCTCGCATCTGAGGATACATTCGGTACATTCCATATTATCACAGTGTTTTTGGTGCTTGTTTCTGCAAAATAAGTCACCATGGCCCCCAAGGAAGCTTCTAGTGCCAATCCTTGGAAAAAAAGGGTGCTAATGACTATTGAAATGAAGAAAGAGATAATTGCAAAGTACGAATGTGCACAGTGCGTGTGTCGGAGCTGGCCAGGTTGTATACAAAACCCCAATCAACCATCGTTACTATAGTGACCAGGAAAATGGCAATCAAGGAAGCTATTTTTATTTTATTATCACACTGGCCGATTCCCACCAAGGCAGGGTGGCCCGAAAAAGAAAAAACTTTCACCATCATTCACTCCCATCACTTGTATTTGCCAAAAGGGTGCTGATCTAACTACAGTTTTTTAACTGCACCATTAACACCCCTCCTTCAGAGTGCAGGCACTGTACTTCCCATCTCCAGGACTCAAGTCCGGACCCTGCGTTTCCCTGAACCCTTCATAAATGTTACTTTGCTCACACCTCAAACAGCACGTCAAGTATTAAAAAACCATTCATCTCATTCACCTCCTATCAAACACGCTCACGCAGCCCTGTGGATCGTCCATGCCCTGCACACAAAACTCCTTTACCCCCTCCCTCCAAACCTTTCCTAGGCCGACCCTACCCGACTTCCTTCCACTAACAGGACTGATACATACTTGAAGTCTTCTGTTTCGCTCCATTCCTCTCTACATGTCCGAACCACCTCAACAAACCCTTCCTCAGCCCTCTGGACAACAGTTTTGGTAATCCGCACCTCTCATTAAATTCCAAACTACGAAATTCTCTGCATTATATTCACACCAACACATTGCCCTCAGACATGACATCTCCACTGCCTCAGCCTTCTCCTCGCTGCAACATTCATCACCATGCTTCACACCCATATAAGAGCGTTGGTAAAACTATACTCTCATAATTCCCCTCTTTGCCTCCAAGGACAAAGTTCTTTGTCTCCACAGACTCCTAAGTTGCACCACTCAACACCTTTTCCCTCATCAATTCTATGATTCACCTCATCCTTCATAGACCCATCCTGCTGGACTGTCCACTCCCAAATATCTGAATACATTCAACTCCACCATTACTCTCTCACTCCAATCTGATATCAATCTTTCATTCACATAATATTTTTGTTATCCTCAAAACATTACTCTTTCCTGTACTTCACTTTTAATTTCTTCTTTTGCACACCCTACCAATTTCATCACCAATCTCTGCATTCTTCTCGGATGAATATCCAAGAGCACAGTGTCATCAGCAAAGGCCAACTGTGACAACTCCCACTTTATGTTGATTCTTTATGTTTTAACTCCATGCCTCTTGTCAAGACCCTCGCATTTACTTCTCTTACAAAAAAACCCAATCTATAAAATATATTAAACAAACCACGGTGACATCACACATCCTTGTCTCAAGGCCATACTTTTATGGGAAATATTTTCCCTCCTTCTACATACCCTAAACTTGAGCCTCACTATCCTCGTAAAAGCTATTCACTGTTTCAGTAACTTCATCCTACACCATAACCTGCAACATCTGCAACATTGCCCACTTCAACCCTGTCACACGCACTTTTCCTAATTCATAAATGCCACCATAAGACTCATTAGGCCCTTAATCTAAAAACTGTTCACTTATATGATTCACTGTAAACACTGGTCCACACACCCCTACACTTTCCTAATGCATCCTTGTTCATCTGCTATCCTATTCTCTGTCTTACTCTTAATTCTATTCAATAATAACTCTACCATACACTTTACCAGTATTCTCAACAGAATTGTCCCCTATAATTTTTGCAATCTCTTTTGTCCCCTTTTGCCTTTATACAAAAGGAACTATGCATGCTCTCTTCCAATCCCTAGGTACCTTACCCTCTCCCATACATTTATTAATAATTGACCAAACACTCCAAAACTATATCCACACATGCTTTTAACATTTATATTCTTTATCCATCCAATCACGGGTGCCTTACCCCCTTTCATTTTACTATTGCCTCATGAACGTCCACACACTCACAAATGGCTCTTCTCACTCCTACAAGTGTTATTATTCTTGCCCTATACACGAAATCACAGCTTCCTATCTTCATCCAACATTTAACAATTCCTCAAAATATTCCCTCCATCTTCCCAATACCTCTAAACTCTCCATTTAATAACTACCTCTACTATTTTAATGACAAATCCATTTGTTCTCTGGCTTCCTTAACTTGTTAATTACTCCCAAAACTTTTTCATACGTTTTCAACAAATTTGATGATATACATCTCACCCATCTTCTCATTTGCTCTCTTTTTAAATTGCTTTCACCACTCTCTTAACCTCTCTCTTTTTCTCTATACTACTCTTCCCTCCCTTGCATCACTTATACTTTGAAAAATTTCATATGCAACTTTTCTCCCTTATACTCTCTTCACATCATCATTCCTCCAATCGCTCCTCTTCCCTCCCGACCGCTTTCTGTAATTCACCAAACTTCTGCTGAACACTCTAACACTAACATTTGTCAAACCTACCCATACCTCTTCAACCCCTTTCCTATGCTCTCATTAGCCTCTATCTCCAATAGCTGTTTATATCTTTCCTAACTGCCTTCTCTTTTTAGTTTTTTAAACCTTCACCTCCTCTCTCCCTGATGCTTCTATCTACTTGTATACCATCTTTTTTTCTACCTTTTGCTCTCAGTGTAGATAAAATGTAAGTGAACTGATATATCTGTGGCCCCTCTATTAACTGTACATCGTGAAGTCTACTCAGCAGTCTTTTATCTACCAATACAAATCCAAAAAACTACTGTCATTTCCGACCTGCTTTATATCTTGAAGTGGAAGAATGGATACTGATTTATCCTACTATTTCTGAAAATTTGTTACCTATAACTAAACCCTTTCTATACAAAGTTCAATCAAAATGCTCCATTATCATTTACACCTGGCTCCCCAACTTACCTACCACACCCTCTCTAAAAGTTTCTCACTACTTTAGATTCAGGTCCCCTACCACAATTACTCTCTATACACTTGGTTCAAAGGCTCCTATACATGCACTTAATATGTACCAATATCTCTCTCTCTCCTCTGCATTCCCTCTCTTCTCCAGGTGCATACACGCTTATTATGACCCACTTCTCGCATCAAACTTTTACTTAATCCACATAATTCTTGCAAAAAAAAAAAAACCTAACACATTCATATTTCTCTTTTCTCCCTCCATAACTGTTCATTCAACATTACTGTACCCCTTCTTTTGCTCTAACTCTCTCAGATACTCAGATTTAATCCCATTTATTTCCCCCACCGAAACTCCCCTACCCCCTTCAGCTGTGTTTCGCTTAGGGCCGGACATCCACTTCTTTTCTTCATAACATCAGCAGATCATCTGTTTCTTGTCATTCCACACCACATCCACGCACCATTCAAGCATCCCAGTTTTATAAGTTTTTCTTCTTCTCTTTTTTAGTAAATGTTACAGGAGAACAGGGTTACTAGGCCCATTGCTCCCGGCATTTTAGTCGCCTCATACGACAGCATGGCTTACGGAGGAAAATTTCTTTTCCACTTCCCCCATGGACAATAGAAGGAAATTAAAGAAGAAACAAGAGCTATGTAGAAAAAGGAGAAAAAACTAGATGTATGTATTATATATATGCATGTGCATGTCTGTGAAGTGTGACCAAAGTGTAAGTAGGAGTAGCAAGATATCCTGTTATCATAGGTTTTATGAGACAGAAAAAAGAAAAACCCAAGCAATCCTACATCGTTGCAAAAAGTACAGGTTTCTGTTTCACAGTCATCTGGCAGGACGGTAGTACTTCCCTGGGTGGTTGCTGTCTACCAACCTACTACCTACAAGGAAGCTGTTGTTGCAAAAGGTGCAACTGTGATTATGAAACAGCAACCGCAAGTGTTAGATGTTGAGAGACTGTTATTGGTGTGGATAAAGGAAAAACAGATAGCAGGAGATAGTATATCTCAAGCGATCATTTGTGAAAAGGCTAGGCAGTTGCATGACGATTTGGTAAAGAAATTGCCTGCAACTAGTGGTGATGTGAGTGAATTTAAGGCCAGCAAAGGTTTGTTTGAACGATTTAAGAATCGTAGTGGCATACATAGTGTGATTAGGCATGGTGAGTCTGTCAGTCGGACAAAATGCAGTGAAAAATATGTGAAGGATTCAAGGGTTACGTAGACTGTGAAGACTTGAAACCTGAACAAGTGCTTTAATTGCGACAAAAAGCCTGTTTGGTAGAAAATTGCCAAGCAGGACCTACATTTACCCCTCAGGAAAAGGCACTCCAGGACATAAGCCTATGAAGGACTGGCTTAATCTTCTGATGTGTGCCAATGCTAGTGGTCGATTGCGAAATTGAAGCCTTTATTGATGTATCACTCAGACATCAGAGGTGTTCAGCAAAATAATGCCCACAATGGCTAAATTTGTGTGTTTGCTGTGGAGGGAAACAGTAGGCATGGGCCCATAGGGACTTCTTCTATGATGGTTACACCATGATTTGCCCCCCACTGTGAAAAAATTACCTCCTGGAAATAAAATAGACCTTAAGTGCCTACATGGTATTAGACAATGCCCCTGCTTTAGTCGCCCTTTCAGACTTGGCCAGAGCGACCTTTCATGGGACATGAGCTTCATTAAGGTAAGATTTTTGCCTCCAATACTATAACTCCTTCTCCTGCAGGCCCATGGACCACAGTTCATTTCCAATTCAAGAAACTGTACACAAAAGCTGTTTCCAAAAAAAGTGCGTTGAAGTGACCACAGACGCACGATTGACTCTAAAAATTAGAGTTTTAGAAGGCATCACTTTAATATCTCAATTGTGTAAACCTTAGAGGTAAGGCTTGGGAGGTGTTGACTAAGAGGAACTTGACTCTGCTAGGAAAAACTGTGGCCAGAAATCGTGTAGATAAAAAGGGATTTTGAAGTTTGAGGCTAACCTGGGAATCTTAGTGCCAGGTGAGGACTCCATTGAGGCATTGAGGGAAGTCCTTGGGGTTGGAGGTTAGTGGGAGGATTGGAAGAGTTGGTGGAGGAGGACAGTGATGAACTACACTGATGAGCTGCTAGATCATCTTTCAACAGCAAGAGGCCAGGACCTAAGGAACTGCTTCAGGGAGGGATAGAGAAATTGAAGAAGTTGCCTACTTCAAAGATTTAGGAAATGTGTGCTAAAAATAAAAAGTGGCTGAAGTGCATACCTTTTTGATGAAAATCACCCTGACACAGCTACTGCAAGCCGTGTTGGCAACCTGTACACTGATAATGTTGTGAGCCACTTTCGGAAAGTCATAAAGGAACGAGAGGTTCAGGTCTCTATGGACAGATATGTTGTGCGACAGAAGTCCAGTGACGGTCAAGCTCGGTCCTAGTGGCAGTAAAAAAAGAAGGGAAGTAACTACAGAAAAGGACTTGCTACCTTAAGTCCTAATGGAAGGGGATTCCCCTTCTAAACAGTAAGTTCGACACTCTCCCCTCCTCCCATCCCATCAATCATCACCAGATCTTCATTAAAGGTAAGTGTCATGTATTTTATTGTTAGTAGAGTACTACAAACTGTGCATGTCTTCTTCAGTTTGTTTGCATTATACTTAATATTTCATGTTGTAAAATTTTTTTTTCATACTTTTGGGTGTCTTGCACGGATTAATTTGATTTCCATTACAGTAGACCATCGCCTAACGATATTAATCCGTTCCAGAGAGCTCAACGTTAGGCGAATTAATTTTCCCCCTAAGAAATAATGGAAATCAAATTATTAAGTGCAAGACACCCGAAAGTATGAAACAATTTTTTTTTTACCAAATGAAATATTAATTTTAATACACACAAACTGAAGAAGAGATGTACAATACATGACACTTACCTTTATTGAAGATCTGGTGATGATTGATGGGATGGGAGGAAGGGAGAGTGTGGATGGCATTAGTCGTTTAGAAGGGGAATCCCACTTCCATTAGGACTTGGACGGTAACAAGTCCTTTTCCGGGGTTACTTCCCTTCTTTTTTTAATCAGACTCACTGGACCTCTGTTGCACAACATATCTGTCCATAGAGGCCTGTACCTCTTGTTCCTTTATGACTTTCCTCAAGTGTTTCACAACAGTGTCAGTGTAATAGTCACCAGCATGGCTTGCAATAGCTGTGTCAGGGTGATTTTCATCAAAATAAGTTTGCACTTTAAGCCACATTGCACACATTTCCTTAATCTTTGAAGTAGGCAACTTCTTCAATTTCTCTCTCCCCTCCTCAAAAACCCTGGGTCGTAAGCCGTACTAGTACGGCCGAAACCCTGAAAGGGTTAACATCCTATGGAGGTGGAGCATGGACACTGGGGTCGTCCCAGTTACTAAAAACAACAGACATAGCCCCACTCTGCAAAGGAGGCAGTAAAGCAATAGCAAAGAACTACAGACTGATAACACTAACATCGCGTATCATAAAAATCTTTGAAAGGGTCCTAAGAAGAAAGATCGCCACCCATCTAGATACCCATCACTTACACAACCCAGGGCAGCATGGGTTTAGAGCAGGTTGCTCCTGTCTGTCCCAACTACTGGATCATTACGGCAAGGTCCTGGATGCACTAGAAGACAAAAAGAATGCTGATGTAGTATACACAAACTTTGCAAAAGCCTTTGACAAGTGTGACCATGATGTAATAGTGCACAAAATGCGTGCCAAAGGAATAACAGGAAAAGTTGGTAGATGGACCTATAATTTCCTGACAAATAGAACACAAAGTGTAATAGTCAACACAGTAAAGTTTGAGGCGGCTACGGTGAAAAGCTGTTCCGCAAGGCACAGTACTCGCTCCCATCTTGTTCTTCATCCTCATATCAGACATAGACAGGGATATAAGCCACAGTGCCGTGTCTTCCTTTGCAGATGTCACCCGAATCTGCATGACAGTATCTTCCATTGCAGACACTGCAAGGCTCCAGGCAGACATCAACCAAATCTTTCAATGCGCTGCAGAAAACAATATGAAGTTCAACAATGAGAAATTTCAATTACTTCGATATGGTAAATGTGAGGTAATTAAAACTTCATCAGAGTACAAAACAAATTCCAACCATACAATAGAGCGAAAAACTAACATCAAAGATCTGGGAGTGATCATATCGGAGGATCTCACCTTCAAGGACCATAACATTGTATCAATTGCATCTGCTAGAAAAATGACAGGATGGATAATGAGAACCTTCAAAACTAGGGATGCCAAGCCCATGATGACACTCTTCAGGTTGCTTGTTTTATCTAGGCTGGAATATTGCTGCACACTAACAGCACCTTTCAAGGCAGGTGAAATTGCTTAACTAGAAAATGTACAGAGAACCTTCATGGCACGGCACGCATAACTGAGATAAAACACCTCAGTTACTGAGAATGCTTTAAGTACCTAAACCTGTATTCCCTGGAATGCAGACGGGAGAGATACCTGATTATATACACCTGCAAAATCCTAGAGGGACTAGTACCAAACTTGCACACGAAAATTACTCCTTAGGAAAGCAAAAGACTCGGCAGACCATGCAACATCCTCCCAATGAAAGCAGGGGTGCCACTAGCACGTTAAGAGACAACATAATAAGTGTCAGGGGCCCAAGACTGTTCAACTGCCTCCCAGTATACATAAGGGAGATTACCAATAGACCCCTGGTTGTCTTCAAGCAGGCACTGGACAAGCACCTAAAGTCGGCACCTGACCAGCCGGGCTGTGGTTTGTACTTTGGATTGCGTGCAGCCAGCAGTAACAGCTTGGTTGATCATGCCCTGATCCACCATGAGGCCTGGTCACAGACTGGGCTGTGGGGGCTTTGACCCCCGGAACTCTCTCCAGGTAAACTCCAGGTAAACCCACTCTGTCTTTGGCACCAACCACGCTGTCTTCCTCACTAACCATGCTATCTTCACTACCAACCAACAAAGATTCACTAATTAATAATCTTGAGGTTAATGATGAGCTTGGGGAAAGTGATCACAAATCACTTTGTTTCAATATATCATGGAATTACCCAGATAACTGCAATCAAATCTCTGTCCCAGATTTTTGCATGGCCGACTTCATGGGACTGAAAAATTACCTGGGTGGGCTAAATTGGGATGTCCTGACTATGGGTCAGGTAGGTGATCTTGGTTCCCAATATGACGTTTTTCAGAGCATACTTCTAGCTGCCCAGACAACTTTTGTTTCGAGTAGGGAAATTAGATCTAACAAAAATGATCCAAAATGGATGAACAATAGATTAAAACATCTCATTGGTCAAAAGAGAGGCATATATAGGCGTATCAAAAGAGGGGATGGGCAGTTAAGAAATCAGTATATTCAGTTATAGAGAGAAATAAAGAAAGGAATAAGAAAAGCAGACAGGGATTATGAGGCTAGGGTTGCAAGGGATTCAAAGGCTAACCCAAAAGGGTTCTTTCAGGTATACAGAAGTAAGATTAGGGACAAGATTTGCCCACTTAAGAGTAACTCTGGTCAGAACACTGACAGTGATAGGGATATGTGTAAAATTCTCAATACCTACTTCCTCCCAGTTTTCACCCAGGAAAATACTAGCGATATTCCTGAAATAATAGATTATGTAGAACAGGATGATAATAAACTATGCACGATTGCAGTAACTAGTGACATGATCCTCAGACAAATAAACTAAAACCTAACAAATCCCCAGGTCCTGATGAATTGTTTGCAAGGGTGTTAAAGGAATGTAAAGAGGAACTTAGCATACCTTTGGCTAATCTTTTTAACATATCACTACAAACTGGCATAGTGCCTGATAAGTGGAAAATGGCAAATGTAATACCTATTTACAAGGCAGCTGACAGATCCTTGGCTTCGAACTATAGACCAATAAGCCTTACCTCCATACTGGGAAAATTTATGGAATCAATAATTGCCGAAGCAATTCATAGCCATCTTGATAGGCACAGATTGATTAATGAATCTCAACACGGTTTTACAAAGGGGCGTTCCTGTCTTACGAATTTACTAACTTATTTCACTAAGGTGTTTGAGGAGGTAGATCATGATAATGAATATGATATTGTGTATATGGACTTCAATAAGCTTCCCGATAGAGTTCCACATCAGAGGCTTTTGAGGAAACTTAAGGCACACGGAATAGGAGGGGAAATTTTTTCCTGGGTAGAGGCATGGCTTGCGAATAGGCTGCAGAGATGTTTGCATAAATGGGGAGAAATCAGAATGGGGGCACATCACAAGCGGTGTTCCTCAGGGGTTAGTGTTGGGCCTGTTGTTGTTCACAATTTACATAAAGGACATAGATGAGGGCATAAATAGCGACATAAGCAAATTTGCTGATGACTCCAAAATAGGCCATCTAATTCATTCTAATGAGGACACTAGAGCACTCCAGGATGATTTGAATAGATTGATGCAATAGTCAGAGAAGTGGCAGATGCAGTTTAATATTGACAAATGCAAAGTTCTAAGTGTTGGACGGGTAAATAACCATGCCACATATAAACTAAGTAATGTAGATCTTAATACTACTGATTGCGAAAAGGATTTAGGAGTTCTGGTTAGCAGTAATCTAAAACAAGACAACAGTGCATTAGTGTTCGCAATAAAGCCAACAGAATTCTTGGCTTCATATCTGGAAGTATAAAAATAGAAGTCCTCAGGGTTTTTCTTCAACTCTATTTTATCCTTGGTTAGGCCTCATTTTAGACTATGCTGCTCAGTTCTGGTAAAACCCTATTACAAATGGATAAAAAATGCTCTGGAAAACGTACAGAGGAGATGACAAAGATGATCCCACGTATCAGAGATCTTCCCTATGAGGGTAGACTGAGGGCCTTGAATCTGCACTCTCTGAAAGATGTAAATTGGGGGGGGTATGGGAGGGAAAGTAGTGTAAGTGGGTTTTAAGGGTTTGTTCGGGCAACCGGGAACCTTTAGCGAGTTCGTTGCGCGCGCACACACCCCCCCCTCTCGGGGGCGGGGGGGGCAAAACATTTTCCCTGGTGTCCGATTTGTTAAAGTTTCTACTCCTGTAATTTGACCTTACCTGGTGTGGATTGAATTTTTGGAGAGTCACTTTCGCCTCCACTTCCCTAATCGGGTAGGGTATCTACCAGGAATTACTGTTTGTTTTTTTCTAGTGTTTTGCTGTTACCAAAAGATTTGGCATTTTCATTCTTTTTTTTTCTTAAATTTTAATTATCATACTATGGGTAACCAGTTTTTTTTTTCCTTATTTGCCCCAGCTCTTTTCCCTGGCGGGTTTTTCCAGGATAACCCCAAAAAAGGGGGCAAAGACTGTGTTAATAATACTTATTAACATTATTCTACAACTACCGGCCCTTACCTTTTCTACTTGTGCCCATCCAAGTGGTAGGAATTCCAAAATCGATTACCATCTGCCCAGGAAAACCTACATAAATCCCACAAGGAACTATCCAGGGCCAAAACCTACCCTCCCACTACAAGAACTTAAGGGGCCCTTTTTTTTTATTATTAAATTTTAAGAAAAATTTCCCAAAAAAATCATTTTTCTCTTTTTTTCCTAATTTTATTTCTTTATTTATTTTTTTTTCCCAATTAATTTTTTTTGTTCATTGGGGAAGGCTTTCCACGACAATGGCGCCCTTTTGCCCAGGATCCGACCTGAAGCAACACGCCTGATGGTTCAACTGTTTGAAAATAAAAATTTAAGAAAAAAGGGTGAGTTGTTGGGTGCAAGTCTTACGGGGTAGTCTGGTTGACTTCCGTTGTTTGGTTCTAATTTTGGGTTTAGAATTTTTACCTATTTTTTGGGCCGGGGAACTTGAGATAACCCCTCCTTGTAACCGTGTGTATTTTGCTTATAAAGGGCTATTGAGCCCACAAGTGTATTTTCCGGGGAGAAATATTTATTTCTTTTTTCTACTTGGGAAGTTTTAAAGTGTGGGGACTTGTCCCTTTTTTGAAAACAGACTTACTGTTAATTTTAATTGTCAGTTGAATTTGGGTCCCTTAATTTTTTTTTACAAGATGGATTTTTTAGTTTTTCTGGTTGAAAGCGGGAAAAGGAAGGGGTTTTACGGGAAAAAACCCTTGATAGTTACTTACGCTAAAATGGCTATTGAAGAAAAAAAAGGAACAGGAAAACTATTTCAAGGAGAAAAGACACTCGGGAAAAAAAAGGAAAGGAAAGACTACTCGAAAAAAAAAAGGAACAGGAAAGACTACCTCGGGATGAAAAATCAAACAGGAAAGGATACTAGAGAAGAAGAGTCAGGAAAGAGAGGAGCCCTTCAAAATAAAGGGAAATTTGAGTTAGAAAAACCCAGGTTGGAATTAAACCCAAGAAGGTAGAACTATCTAACAGAAAATAATAAGGGGTACGGGAATACCCTTCCCAAGAACCAAATATAGATGCCTCAAATACCACCTTTCTCAAACAAGATGACATAGCGGCATATATTACTAATTCGAGAGTACTGCTTCTCTGTGACTGGCCATAGATTTTTGGGGCTACCGGTTGGCTTACACGTCAGGTTCAGCATTAAACTCTATTCCCCTACCCCTGATTTTATTTCTAGTTATACCGCTGAAAAAAGCTATACACAGGCTTTAAAAAAAAAATACTCTCATTACGGGTCGATTTAGACACTTTTAAAATAACTCCTCATCAAATTACATGCAATTTTTAAACAACACTTTTCAATTATTTTGATTCGGGGATTGATAGTGCTGGGGGTTAAACCACGATTTCGAATCTTTACGAACCTGATGGTAAGAGATCAATTCCTTTCTTCTGTAAACTCGCTTACAAAAATTCAAAAAAACAAAACGTTCATACGCTGCAAAATGGCACAAGCTCTGATATATATGCGGCGCTCATAAAAACTACCCAAAAGAGCGTAGCAGATATAAGCCTTTGGCCCTAAAATCTGAGGGACCCCAAACCCCTCCGTACCTAAAAATTTCCCACGGCCTTCACAGTAAAGTGTTTCAACTGAATGAGTGGGGTCAAGACGTCCCGATGTCCAAAAAAAAAGGGTAAAAGTCGGAAATGTTTCACTGAATCAAACATAAACGCACCTTTTTGAAGGTCAGTCAAGGGTATAAATTTGGTAAACCATTTTAAGACACTGGATTTCCTTATTTTATCTCGAGTAAGCTTTTCCCTAACCTAGATTCCACGTTATAAGTCCACAAAATTTTAACTACATTTAGGAAGAACGATTTTTTTCCAACAGTCAATTTTTTTTTAAGGTGCAAATGTTCTCAGAGGGGTAATCCCGTAGTTCCCCCCATAACCTCATTTCTGTTTGGTTGGGAACAACAAGGGGCTATTTTTCCCATCTGAGAAGGACTGTTGGAATTTGATTTTCCAAGGAAGGTTGGGAACCTAATATCTCTGTTTCTCACAGATTTTTCCAGATGAATTCATTGGAACCAAAATCAAGAGCTGAGGGTTAAAAACCCCGGGTAACACCTTTAGTAAGTCTCACTTGAACGGACAACGCAGACGCCAGTGGAAAACTACGTGTAAAAAACAATCTATAAAACAACGACTCGATTAAACCCTTTCCCCAAGCTCATCTAAGGTAAAACCTATCCACCCATTAGTTTTTTTCCAAAAGGGAAACCCCATCGAGCTGTCTCATATAGTTTTAAAGGGCCCTTCAAAGGACTTGTCCCCCTTAGGGGAATCTGGGAAGTTAGTTTTAAAATGGCGGGGGTGACCCAAGAAAAAAATTTTTCTTACAATTTGAGTTAAAACACGATCTTTGAACAAGACTAAGTGTCTGGGGACAACCCCAAGACTTTGGGTCAAGCCTTTTAGTCTTTCCGCAGATTCGTGAAACCTTTTTAAAAGATTTCTCATGACGGCCAGTCTCTGGCCATTTTTTCACATAGGAAGCCCCTAAAAAAAAAGGGACCTATTTTCGGGCCTAGCATGCCCCTCTGACATCTATAAGTCTGCAGACATGCACGATGTCAATTTTTCCACGCAGAAGGGTAAACTAGGGAGTTCCTATGGTAAAACCCAATTTTCCAGCCCCCTTTTGAAAGGGGTTCGTAGATATAGTTGGTCCTATCACACCTCCTCATCGGGTCAAAAATATTTTAACTATGATTACTACGCGTCCACTTCCCAGAGGCGGTACCCTTAAAAAATCCATTACGTCCATAGAAGTCGAGAAGCCTTATTTTCTATTTTTTTTCACGTGTAGGATACCCTGAAATTCTGGGGAAAAAGGGGGCTCAATTCCTTCAGAATTAAGGAACACTTTAAACAACTTGTGGGTGTTAACCTTTTTTTTCACTACACCTTACCACCCCGTTTTGTAACGAAGTGGACGACAACAGCCATCCTAAATAAATACAAAAAAAACTATGTATTCAAAACCCAAACGGACTGGCATAGTTTTTTAAACCATTTCCCCCTTTTCGCAATGCGCGAGATTCCAAGGATTCCCTTGGTTATTCCCCTTTTGAATTGCTTTTGGGGGACAACTCGTGGGCCACTATCTATTTTTAATGAATTTGGTCCAAAGATAAACAAAACCGAGGTTCAAAACAGCTATCAGTTTCTTTTTTGATCAAGGGAAGGTTTGGGAAAAAACCGCCGATTTGGGCATAAAAACCTAGAGATTCTATGGAAACACAAGACCATTTTTACCATAAAACTCCAAACGACTTTTAAAGTTGGTGATGAAGTTTTAGTTCTCCTACCTGACAAAACCAACAAATTGCTAAATTTCATGGCGTGGACCCTATAAAATTTGTGAAGGTCGCAATAAGGTAGATTATACTTGGATGTCAAGGGGAAGAAAGAATGTATCACGCAATATTTTGAAACGGTACCTAAAGGGGTTTTTAAACTTTGCTAAATTCCTTTTTTCGAAGATACTTCTTCTTTTGGCTTGGAACAAGGGTGATTTTGTACGAATGTAGAGTTTTTATTTTAGATACGATTTTTACAAATCGAAGGAGCACTGGACATCTTAACCCGCAGATCCCTCACCAAAGAAGTCAAAAATTTAACATTAAAAAAACGACTTGTCGAATAGGCAAAAGTCTCAAGTAAGTGCCTTGTAAACCATTTCTGACGTATTCACGAGGTACCCGGACTTCCACCACATTGTACACAAGATTGGGGAATTGTCGGATCAAAAGAACCAGTAAGGCGGAAAATCTACCCTGTTCCCGTTTACTTTTCGAAACTTTTGATAATGAGTTTAAAACTATTTAACTTTAAATACAAAGAACCCTTTTGAAATCACTTTCGTTAACCCTTGTTAGGGGGAAGAAACCCGATAATTCTTTCCGACTTTCCCCAAGATTTTCGTTATTTAAATACTAAACTAAATGGGGTCAGAACCCAGCCAGAAAATTATCATGACTTGTAAAAATTCCCTGCTGCAAATTCTTCTCGGAATTAGACTCTCACAAGCATACCATCAAGTGCCATTACAACCCCGACTCGAAACCATACATGCTTTCCCACTCATAGAGGTCCCAATCAATACCCCACAATGCCTTTCGGGTTGGTTACCCTTGCCACGTAATTGGCTTTTGAAATAGTTCTTTTTGAACAAAGAATGTAATGGGATTTTGATAATATTTATACATAAAATGTCGGGAAACCATCTAAAACACATCCTTGTTTTGAAAAAACAAAATCAGGGGCTTACGTTAACCACAAAAGTCTTTCTTGGCTATCATAAGGTACAAACCTTGGGGTTCATTATCTCTGATAACAAAATTTTCAAAACCCCTTCCAATAAGCCAAGCTGTTTTAGAAATACGTCCCTGCTACCAAAAAATTATTTAAAAAGTTTTCCTTGGATCGTAAACTTCTTAGAAATTTTTGTAACAAATCAAGTACTTAACTTCAGTTCTTACAAAAATTTTTAAAAAGGGGGGGAAGGGAACCCCTTAGTTGTTCTGAGAAGCCAACCAAAGCTTCGAAGAAATAAGAATAATTTTCAAACCCCCCTGCCAAAAAAATTTCCAAGGGTGTTAATGTTGCAGTTTAAAACTGAGGTAAAGCCCCTTCTGGCAAGACGTGATGGGGTGAAGATGGGAAAGTTTTTCTTTTTTGGGCCACCCTGCTTGGTGGAACCCGGTGGATAATAAAAAAAAAAAAAAAATTTAAAAAAATATTTGTCTCCGAACAATCCTCCCATTCTGGCTCGGGCGTACTACTTCAATATTATAGGAGACCCTTTCCCTATCTTTTGCCCGTAAAAACTTCTGCCCCAAAAAGAAAGATATTCCACTGTGGAAAAGAATTTTTTGCTTTAGTATGGGGGAAAGTAGATTTTTAAAAACCCATAAAGGGGAAAACCCCTTTTTGCTTGAAACAGATCACAAGCCACTGATTACTTGGAAAAAATTTAAAGGGTCAAATACAACTCTTGAAAATGGGGTCTGGGTATCACCCTATAAATTTAAAATCTTTATATTTCTGGCCCGAAAACCACTTTTCAGATTGGCTGAGGGCCGAGGGTTATTTATGCTTTTCCCTCTGTTCGTTACTTTTTTGACTCCGCCAAAGTTTTGGGAAGGGGGGGTTTTTGAGGGGAAAAATAGGGGTAAGTGGGGAAAAGGGTTTTCGGGGCAACCAAACCCTAGCGAGTTCGTTGCGCGGCACACACCCCCCCCCTCTGGGCGGCGGGGGAAAAATAGTTCCTGGGGTCCGATTTGTTAAAGTTTTCTTTACTCCTGGAAAAGACCTACCTGGTGTGGATGAAGTTTGGAGAGTCACTTCGCCTCCACTCTTCTCTCTTCCTAATCAGGTTGGGTGATCTACCAGGAGTAATTACTGTTTGTTCTTTTCTAGTGTTTGCTGGTTACCAGTAAATGATTTTGGCGTTTATCATTCTTTTTCTTTCTTCAAAATGTTTTATATTATCATGACTATGGGTAACCAGTTTATTTTCTCTTATTTGTCAGCTCTGTCTGGGCGTGGTCTTCCAGGGGATAGACGCCAGATAAAGGGGCAAGACGTGTGTTAATTATACTTATTAACATTTTCTACAATACGGCCCTTACCTTTCTACTTGTGCTCCATCCAAGTGGGTAGGAGATTCCAGTACATCCGGATTACATCTGCCCGGATAACCTAATAAATAACATCAGAGGAACTATCCAGGGCCATACCTACTCCTACCCAACTACATGACATTAAGGCCATTTTTTTTTTTTATTTAAATTTTAAGTAAATTCTCCAAAATCCATTTTTTCTCATATTTCCCAAGTTATTTCTTTCTATTTATTTATTTTTCCATTAATTTCTTTTGTTCAGTTGGAAAGGCGTTTCCACTGGAAATGATGGAGGTGTATCGTGTTATAAATGGAAAAACAGGAATAAATTAAAGGGGATGTAAATAGATGCTGGAATTTCAGCCAAGACAAGATGCAGCAGTGGTTTCAAGTTGGAAAAATTCAGATTCAGGAAGGATATAAGAAAGTACTGGTTTGGTAATAGAGTTGTAGATGAGTGGAACAAACTCCCAAGTACAGTTATTCAGGCTAAAACGTTGTGTAGTTTTAAAAATACGTTAGATGAATACATGAGTGGGTGTGGGTGGGTGTGAATTGGACCTGACTAAGTTGTGCTGCTGGGTCTGGTGCCGTGTTCCTTCCTTGAGTGGAGGTGGCCAGACTGGGTGGGTCATTGGGCTAATCCAGGGGTGGGGGGGGACATGGACCTGCTCCACATGGGTCAGTAGGCCTGTTGCAGTGTTCTTTCTTTCTTATGTTTTTATGTTCTCACCATGCTGTCTTCCCCACCACTCACTGACTTTTTTTTGGGCTATCCTAGGTTCTTTACGTATGCTGCTATATATGATATTCTATGTAACTATATTTGTGTATACAGTAGATCCCCACTTATATGGTGGGTTAGGTTCCAGGCTGTCGCCGGAAAGCAGACATCACCAGAAGGCAGAGCGCCATTTTTTTCCATTTATAAATGCACATAAATGCCAGACAACAAGTTTACACTAAATTATTTTAAGTTAGTAATAGAACTAGGCATTAAAAACACACAAAGTAAAATACATTTACAGTAAATTCATTACTTATCTTAAAGTATTTGTAATCTTAATGTAGGGAGAGAGGTGAGTAGTACTTATTTGTAGGAAGTCAGGTGCAGGTACCCAGGTGTAGGTAGCACTGGCTCCCCGTCTCATACTTAATATATGATATTTAAAACATCCCAGAGAGGTAAAATACACATACAGTACACTCATTATTTACCTTGAAATATGTGTAGTCTTAATATAGGAAGAGAGGTGAGTAGTATTTATTTGTAAAAAGTCAGTGTAGGTAGCCGGTAGGTGTAGCCTGCCTGGGCTACACTTACCGGCTACCTACACTGTGGCCCAGAGCCATGTTATTAACATCGACATGCCTTGTTCACTGAATTTAATCATTTCTAACAACTACCTTTAGATGCCATCATAAACGAAGGTAGAAGTAATGAATAATTCATGCCGAAAATTGTAAACAAAAGCGGAATGGGGGGAGTGGCTGGGCCAAATGCAGATTCATAAACGTTTTCTCTGATGGTTGAGCAGAGAAAACGTAATGTTGTCCCTCCACCCGGCTACCACACAGCTCCACAAGTATTATTATCAGAGCACATATAAAATATGCAGTAAATGCCAGACAACAAGTTTGCACTAACTTATATTAAGTTAGCAATATAAATAGGCATTAAAAACACAATAAAAGGTATGATACACACAGAGTACACTTATTACTTACCTTAAAATATTAATATTAATAATGTGTGAGAGGTGAGTGGCAGGGAGTTTATTGAATAAAATCAGAATGGCACACCATCATCCTCTAACTTGGCACTTAAACCTTTGAGGGTTTTCGTCGTACTAGTACGTCTTACGCGTAGGGGTTTTTGACGTACTAGTACTCATAAATTCTAGCGGCCTCAAATCTAGTGGGTCTATGTGGTCAGTGTGCACAGTCTAAAAAAAATCCTGCAGCACACAGTGCATAATGAGAAAAAAAAAATTTGACCATTTTTTTTGAATAAATCAGCGACTTTGCAGTGTATTTTCGTATGGTATTTATTGTTATATTCTAGTTTTCTTGGTCTCATTTTATAGAATGGAAGACATATTACAGAAATTGAGATGATTTTGACTGGTTTTACAATGAAAAGTGCCTTGAAATTGAGCTCAAAGTAGCAGAAATGTTTGATTTTTACCAAACTTCAAAAGTAAACAAATCGTGCCAAGCGTGCAATACACGTCAACTGGTGAGTCTAATATTCTCTCACAACTGCACCAATAATATTTATACCATTTTTTACACTAATGCAGTAGTCTGCATAACAGTAAATCTTATATTTTTTGTGAAAATAAAAATTCAAAGTGGAAAGCAAAAGAATATAAGAGGGGCCTTGAGACGTGACTAATGACTAGAGGAAATGTCATTTTAGTGCCAGGAATGTCTTTCTTGTTTATTCTGGACCCTATTCGGAAATTGGCATCTTTTGAAATTTGTGTGAAATTGGCAAAATTGCTAAATTCTGACCACTGTACTGGATAGTTGAATTTCATAAATGAGTGGTTTCTTGCACCCATTCGATAGACAAAATGGAGTTCTAGCGAAATATTCATGTTTTTCGTCGACTAGTGCAGTGAAATTGGCCGAAAATGGGGCTCAAAGTGGGCAAAATCGCCGATCCGTAAATATCGCCGAGACCGCTAACTTTGCGAGAGCATAATTCCGTAAGTTTTCTATCAAATTTCAAACTTTTGGTGTCTTTATGATCGGGAAAAGATTCTCTATCTTTTCATAAGAGAAAATAATTTTTTTTTTTTTTAAATTTGGCCGACCCTGAGAACGAGTTTCGGAGAGGGCCTGTCGACCCTCAAAGGGTTAAAGCAAGAGGCTTATGACTTCTTTTTTTATTACAGCTAACCTTAGACGCAATCGTCAATGAGAGCCAACTAGTTAATGAAAGAGTAAACGAGAGAGAGAACGAGATACAGAATTGAGACAATGTAAGAACACAAACTGAACAGGTAGTGGACGATCACTTGGTCAGGTGAAATAAATGCATATTAATATGTGTCTACTTTTAGTTCATTCACGTCCATTTGTAAGAGTGTAAAACATTTACCTCAATATTTTTTTATTTTAATAATAATTACCTCACAATACAAATACTCTTACGTTGTGTACAAGTTGTACAAGTTAGTTCAGAATAAACAAACAGCAACACACCATTTTTATAGATTATTGATGATGATGATGATGATGACGATGACGACGATGACGATGACGATGATGATGATGATGATGATGATGATGAAGAAGGAAAAGCACTAAACCCATAAGGGTCATGAATTGCTATATATAGAGTAAAGGCATACAAAAAGAATATTTTTCTTCAGTTATCCCCCAGTTTGACAAGAGAAAACGTAATTCTTCCGACACTATCTACACAGCTGCCTGGTAAACAAATCTCATATTTACATCAATTTTTATTCTATGAGTGTATGTATCATGTTTATATGCTATGTAATGGGTTTCATATATAATTTTGAGGAAAATATTATAGATGGATTAATGAAAATGCCTATATTGTTGTAAAATAAGACATTTAGTGTGCCCAAGAGTGATTATTATTAAGTAGTATTGGCGTCATGAGTAGAGAGAGACTTAGCGATTTTAATGTGTATCTGCACACCAGCACAGTGTGCAAGTATATTTAGGTACAGGTACACATAAGTATAATTATCAGAGTACATATAAAATATGCAGTAACTTTAAAACACTTGAAATTTTGGAAAGTTTCCTGACATAATAGATGTGGTCACGGAAAATGTAAACAAACCGGGTGGGGGGGGCACCGTATTTGAAAGACCGCTTGCCATATAGCAAATTTTGGTCATAATTTGACATCGCCATATTAGCGGAATGCCATAAGGCGAAACGCCGTAAAGCGGGGCCTTACTGTACTTGAATAAACTTGCTTATTCTTTGAGACATGGGAAAATGTGAGTTTCCTCTTTCGCTGTGGCACAACTGAACATGAACGAGATGGCCCAGCACCAGAGGTGGAAGGTTGATGGTCGTCTTGGTATCCTGGGCATTGCTTTCCGTCACAAACTCTTCAGAACTATGAACTTCATCTTCACTGACACTTCCATATGTGTTAGAGATATCACTTGGGAAGGGAAGGGTCCCAATTTGCCAAGGAGTGAGGTACAGTGGACCCTCGACCAACGATATTAATCCGTTCCTGAGAGCTCATTGTTAATCGAAATTATCGCTAGTCGAGTTAATTTTCCCCATAAGAAATAATGGAAATCAAATTAATCCGTGCAAGACACCCAAAAGTATTGAAAAAAAAAAAATTTTACCACATGAAATATTAATTTTAATACACACAAACTGAAGAAGACATGTACAATGACATGACACTTACCTTTATTGAAGATCTGGTGATGATTGATGTGATGGGAGGAGGGAAGACTGTGGATCGTGTTAGTGTTTAGAAGGGGAATCCCCTTCCATTAGGACTTGAGGTGTTAATTCCTTTTCTGGGGTTACTTCCCTTCTTCTTTTAATGCTACTAGAACCAGCTTGAGAGTCACTGGACCTCTGTCGCACAACATATCTGTCCATAGAGGCCTGTACCTCCCGTTCCTCTATGACATTCCTAAAGTGTTTCACAACATTGTCAGTGTCACAGTTAAACACTTGTTCAGGTTTCATTTCTTCATTGTCTATGTACTCCTTGAATTCCTGCACATATTTTTCAGCTGCTTTTTGGTCCAAACTGGCAGCCTCACCAAGCCTTATCACACTATGTATGCCACTACGATTCTTAAATCTCTCAAACCAACCTTTGCTGGCCTTAAATTCACTCACATCACCACTAGTTGCAGGCATTTTTTTAATTAAATCCTCATGCAACTTCCTAGCCTTTTCACATATGATCACTTGAGAGATGCTATCTCCTGCTATCTGTTTTTTGTTTATCCACACCAATAACTGTCTCTCAACATCTTCTATCACTTGCGACTTCAGTTTCGAAAACATAGTTGCACCTTTGGCAAGAACAGCTTTCTTGATTGCCGTTTTCTTGCCCACAATAGTAGCGATGGTTGATTGGGGTTTTGTGTACAACCTGGCCAGCTCTGAGACACACACTCCACTTTCATACTTAGCAATGATCTCTTTCTTCATATCCATAGTAATTCTCACCCTTTTTGCTGTAGGGTTGCCACTAGAAGCTTTCTTGTGGCCCATGGTGACTTATTTTGCAGGTGCAATCACTAAAAATGCTGTGACAATATGAAATGTTCCAATTGTATGTTTGGATGGGACCGCGGTGGCTGGCTGGCTTGTAAACACTGGCCAAAAGTGGACGCGTCTCAGACGGAACGAATTGTGTTGGTCGAGTTTTTTAGCGCTAGTCGAAGCAAAATTTTTGCATTAAAATGTATCGCTAGTCGGATTTAACGTTAGACAATGCCATCATTGGTCGAGGGTCCACTGTATTCTTTACCACTAGGCATGGTGAACAAGGTGTACTAAATTGGCACTTCCACAATGCACTGCGGTCTCCCTGATTTTTTTTTATACTGCACACACTGACCACACAGACCCATTCTCTCACATGTAGGTCTACCAGCTTTCTCTTGCTAGACCTAAAGCCATTGCAAGCCCTAATATTATTGCACCAACAGTGAAAGGGTTAACTAGCTCATAAAAATAACTTCTTGGATAACAACCATAGAACTATCATTCAATATCGCTAACACCTTCTTCATAGTGTTTGGAAATACTACATGTAAAAGTATTCAGTTGTATATAAAGGTAAACAGCACACACTGAGAGACAAGATGAAAGAAATTCTTAGATATACTCCATGACATCAATCTAAAATTCTACACTCCCATCTGGCACATATCTTAGAAAATTTCTAAAATGGGCAATCTTTCAGAAATACAATACAGTCTTCCTCACTTAACGACAGAGTTCTGTTCCTAAGACCACATCTCTAAACAAATTTGTCATTAAGCAAGGAACATACTACATATAATGGTAGTGGATTTGTGTCAAGCATCCTTGATATTGTTTTAATGTCACTTTTGCACCATTTATAAATTTTTTAGTATATTTTTAAATGTTTATACAGTAGTGTACTGTATATTGTAATGAACAGAATAGAGGAAATCAGCTCTAATATACATTATTTAGGTATGCATATTGGTCAGAGACCCAGTCAGTAGTCCAAGTCATTGGTAAACAAGTACATCGCTAAGTGAGGAGAGGCTGTACTGTGTACAATACCTCAAACAGCATTACCTACCCTGTAAAACTCTCTTAGCTAGCTTTCCCTCAGCTTTCTCTTGTTATATAAATGGTTCAGAAAACAGACAAGTTGATGTATGAGATACTTGTGTAACACTTGGGTGTCTTTATTGTAGAAACATTTCATCACTGACTGGCAGATATTGTACATGACATTATACACTCAAAGAAGCACCTCTTCAGATTTAGGAGTGCCTTTGACTATATTTATGAAGCAGTTGCTTCTTCTGGAAGGATGTTCAATATTTTAGAGACCTTTATTTGCATGATATTCCTGTATTAGTTGAGTTGAGCATGCAAGTCTCTAGGACTCATGTCCTGCTAACCATTTTTCCTCTGAACCCTTCATAAATATTACCTTGGTCACATTCCAACAACACATCAATTAATATAAACTACTTGCCTCCACTCCTGTTAAACACACTCAAATAAGCCTGTTACATCCAATTCCCTAACATTTAAATCTTCCTTTGTCCTCCTCCAATCTTTCTGAGGTCGACCCTTACCCCTCCTTTCCTCCTTCCCAGATTTATTTGTTCTCCAAGATATCCTAATTTGTCTCTATCCTGCCTGAATTTCTAAACCACATTAACAACCCTCTACAGCCTCTGAATAATACTTTTAGTAACGTTACACTTCTTAATTTCTGAACGCTGCATTCTCTTCATAACAATATTACCACACAATGTCCTAAAACACATCTCTTCTTCTTCCAGCCTTCTCCTTGCTGCCACATTCAAAGCCCATGTTTCACAACCCATGCAGTAGTGTTGGCTCCACTATACTCATTTTGCCTCCATGGATAAAGTTCTTTGTCTTCACAGATACCTCAATGTACCATTGTACAAAGAAAGAAAGGGTTACTGAACTGTTTAAATATACAAATATGCCAGTAAGAAAGATAACCTTTGACAAGAGATTACCAAATCACTCAAGAAGCATTAAGGGAACAAAAAGCAGTCCAAGATATTGAAAGAAAAGCAAATATTTCTACTCGTGCAAAATCGAAGTTAAGAACTGTGTGTAGACTTGACCCATTAATCACAGGAGGTTTATTCACTGGTGATGAAAAAAGAAATTAGTGAAATTCCTAAACCTACTAAATTATAAATAGCATGTATTGAGAACAGAAAGATCATACTTGTCACAAATACTAAACCACTACAATAGAATTGCAGAGGCATTGAAAGAAAACCGAAATGTAGATGTTATATATAGGTCTCCCTAAACATTCACGAGGGTTAGGGGATCAAGAGCCTCGCGAATGTTGAAAAACCGTGAATGTTTGGTGCCCCAATATATTGTAGGGAAATATGATACAATACTGCTTCCTTAACTTGTTGAACCATGAACAATCATAAAATACATGAAAACGTTGTAAATTGTGCTAAATACATATGTTATGCCTTAACAACATGTATGTTATTAAATACCACTGCCTCCACCACTGCAAGTCCCTACTACCCTCCCTCCGACCCCCCTCAACTGGCAGCCAGCCCTCCCACCACTGTGTGGTGAGTGTTTTGTTTGTTCATTATTTGCTATTAAACTACAGTATAAATAATGTCAACCCATTTATGACTGCATATTGGAATGGCTATTCGGACAGGTATTGGAAGGTGACATCATGTGTTTACTCTTGAACACAGCAAAGAATCAAACATTTGTGGTGTGAATATAATGCAGAGAATTCGTAGTTTGGAAGTTAGGAGGAGGTGCGGGATTACCAAAACTGTTGTCCAGAGGGCTGAGGAAGGGTTGTTGAGGTGGTTCGGACATGTAGAGAGAATGGAGCGAAACAGAATGACTTCAAGAGTGTATCAGTCTGTAGTGGAAGGAAGGCGGGGTAGGGTTCGGCCTAGGAAGGGTTGGAGGGAGGGGGTAAAGGAGGTTTTGTGTGCGAGGGGCTTGGACTTCCAGCAGGCATGCGTGAGCGTGTTTGATAGGAGTGAATGGAGACAAATGGTTTTTAATACTTGACGTGCTGTTGGAGTGTGAGCAAAGTAACATTTATGAAGGGATTCAGGGAAACCGGCAGGCCGGACTTGAGTCCTGGAGATGGGAAGTACAGTGCCTGCACTCTGAAGGAGGGGTGTTAATGTTGCAGTTTAAAAACTGTAGTGTAAAGCACCCTTCTGGCAAGACAGTGATGGAGTGAATGAGGGTGAAAGTTTTTCTTTTTCGGGCCACCCTGCCTTGGTGGGAATCGGCCGGTGTGATAATAAAAAAAAAAAAAAATAATAATAATAATAATAATAATAATAATAATAATAATATAAAAATAAATAATAATAATATAATAAAAATAATACATAATAATAATAATAATAATAATAATAATAATAATAATGATAATAATAAATATGATAGAATTGAAGAAGGAAATTGTACAAAAATACGAGGGTTGAAGCAGTGGTAGAGGAAGTGGTTGACGCATCGTCAGTGTGGCTTTGTTTATGCTGGAGTGGGTATTAGTCTCCGTGCTCTTCCAAACATTTCACAATAATTCATTGTATTTGGTGCTTGTAGATTGAGTGTGACTGGAGTGGTTGAGGCAGTGATAGAGGCAGTGGTTGAGGCAGTTATAGAGGCAGTGGGTGAGGCAGTGGTAGAGGCAGTGATAGAGGCAGTGGGTGAGGCAGTGGTAGAGGCAGTTATAGAGGCAGTGGGTGAGGCAGTGGTAGAGGCAGTGGTAGAGGCAGTTATAGAGGCAGTGGGTGAGGCAGTGGTAGAGGCAGTGGGTGAGGCAGTGGTAGAGGCAGTGATAGAGGCAGTGGGTGAGGCAGTGGTATTTACTAACATATATGTTATAAATAATAATAGTACATGTTAATATTAATAACATTTATAATAATAATAATAAATGTTATTCATAATGTGTAAAGTAAAAGGACACAAGTGCAACAAATGTGACATTTTATTGTGGCAACGTTTCGCTCTCCAGGAGCTTTGTCAAGCCCTTACAAACAATACATGGACACAGAGGGTATATAAATGCGGCGGCGGCGGCGGCGGGCGGCGGCGGCCGCCGCCGCCGCCGCCGCCGCCGCCGCCGCCGCCGCCGCCGCCGCCGCCGCCGCCGCCGCCGCCGCCGCCGCCGCCGCGCCGCCGCCCGGACGACGACGACGACGACGACGACGACGACGACGACGACGACGACGACGACGACGACGACGACGACGACGACGACGACGACTACTACTACTACTACTACTACTACTACTACTACTTTGAGCAGGCGATAAATGACATGCCCATGCACTCTGCCCCAGGGCCAGATTCATGGAACTTCGTGTTCATCAAGAACTGCAAGAAGCCCCTATCACGAGCCTTTTCCATCCTATGGAGAGGGAGCATGGACACGGGGATCGTCCCACAGTTACTAAAAACAACAGACATAGCCCCACTCCACAAAGGGGACAGTAAAGCAACAGCAAAGAAGTACAGACCAATAGCACTAACATCCCATATCATAAAAATCTTTGAAAGGGTCCTAAGAAGCAAGATCACCACCCATCTAGAAACCCATCAGTTACACAACCCAGGGCAACATGGGTTTAGAACAGGTCGCTCCTGTCTGTCTCAACTATTGGATCACTACGACAAGGTCCTAAATGCACTAGAAGACAAAAAGAATGCAGATGTAATATATACAGACTTTGCAAAGCCTTCGACAAGTGGGGGACCATGGCGTAATAGTGCACAAAATGCGTGCTAAAGGAATAACAGGAAATTCGGTCGATGGATCTATAATTTCCTCACTAACAGAACACAGAGAGTAGTCGTCAACAGAGTAAAGTCCAAGGCAGCTACGGTGAAAAGCTCTGTTCCACAAGGCACAGTACTCGCTCCCATCTTGTTCCTCATCCTCATATACGACATAGACAAGGATGTCAGCCACAGAACCGTGTCTTCCTTTGCATATGACACCCGAATCTGCATGACAATGTCTTCCATTGCAGACACTGCAAGGCTCCAGGCGGACATCAACCAAATCTTTCAGTGGGCTGCAGAAAACAATATGAAGTTCAACGATGAGAAATTTCAATTACTCAGGTATGGTAAACACGAGGAAATTAAATCTTCATCTGAGTTCAAAATAAATTCTGCTGACAAAATAGAGCGAAACACCAATTTCAAAGACCTGGGAGTGATCATGTCTGAGGATCTCACCTTCAAGGACCATAACATTGTATCAATCGCATCTGTTAGAAAAATGACAGGATGGATAATGAGAACCTTCAAAACTAGGGAGGCCAAGCCCATGATGACACTCTTCAGGTCACTTGTTCTATCTAGACTGGAATATTGCTGCACACTAACAGCACCTTTCAAGGCAGGTGAAATTGCTGACCTAGAAAATGTACAGAGAACCTTCACGGCGCGTATAACGGAGATAAAACACCTCAATTACTGAGAGCGCTTGAGGTTCCTAAACCTGTATTCCCTGGAATGCAGGCGGGAGAGATACATGATTATATACACCTGGAAAATCCTAGAGGGACTAGTACCAAACTTGCACACGAAAATCACTCACTACGAAAGTAAAAGACTTGGCAGACGATGCAACATCCCCCCAATGAAAACCAGGGGTGTCACTAGCACGTTAAGAGACCATACAATAAGTGTCAGGGGCCCAAGACTGATCAACTGCCTCCCAGCATACATAAGGGGGATTACCAACAGACCCCTGGCAGTCTTCAAGCTGGCACTGGACAAGCACCTAAAGTCGGTTCCTGACCAGCCGAGCTGTGGCTCGTACGTTGGTTTGCATGCAGCCAGCAGCAACAGCCTGGTTGATCAGGCTCTGATCCACCAGGAGGCCTGGTCACAGACCGGACCGCGGGGGCGTTGACCCCCGGAACTCTCTCCAGGTAAACACAGTGGTGGGAGGGCTGGCTGCCAGTTGCAGGGGTCGGAGGGAGGGTAGTAAGGACTTGTGGTGGTAAACTTAAATATGATTTGGCAGCTGGGAATTTGGTGGTTGGAAATTCGCGAATGTGTGAAGCCCGCGAGAGTTGAAAACGCGAATGTTGGGGGAGCCCTTTACATGAATTTCACAATGGCATTTAATAAATGTTATCATGGAGCGATTGCACATAAATAGAGGGCATTGGTAATAATGAAGAAAGTAGGTAAATGGATTTTCAGTTTTCTAGCAAACTAACACAATCAGTAATAAACCCTTAAACTGTCCAAACATAGATCTACGTTCACTCGCATGGCACTCCGAATATTTTGAAAAATAAAGAAAATTGTTTTTTCTTTTAAAATGAAGAGCACATCTTTCTACATGTTATAGGATTAAAAAAAAAATTAGGGTCATTACTTACCGAGATGTAAGACCGTGAAGTTGACTCTGGATGCTCACCTGACGGCAACATCGACTCCTGCCGCTTGCAGAAGTATTGCCGATATACCTTTTTTTTCGTTTTTATTTTAATTAATATATTTTTTATGTTCTGATAATTACAATTTATAATAGTTCTTGTAATTTCATAGCCAATCTTTGTTCTGACACTAATATTAGGTACTGAAATAGTGCTCAAATAGTCACAATCACATTGACAGGTTAACATTTACACCTGCCTGGGTTATTTACTATTGTCTAGAAATATATACAAAGTATTTATAGGTCCCAGCAATGTTTTAGATACCCTGGCATATACCTTGAAGTATGTTGTTATGAAATGCATCCCTATACTGTTGACAGCCTAGTGACATTTGATAAATGTCCACTGCTGCAGCTAACCCTCGCTGTATCTGTTATCACTGTTACACACAAACATGTCTTGTCTACTTATCTGTGTCTGTCTGTATCTATCTGCCTGTCTATCTGTCTGTATCTATCTGCCTGTCTATCTGTCTGTATCTATCTGCCTGTCTATCTGCCTGCCTGTCTGTGTTTGTCTCTGCTTATCTGTCTTTTTGTCTGCTTGGAGTATACGTATATCACACTCCATGAAGAATAGTGTTGTGACATCTGTTATCAGCTCAGTGACATTTGATAAATGGACACTCAGGGAACCCTGGCTTTATTTGTTTTCACTGATACACACAAACACGTTTCTGTCTGTTTGTCTATGCCTGTCTATCTTTGCCTGGAATTTTTGGGTTATCCTAGGTAATTTACACTAAGTATAATAACTGTACCTATGTGTACATTTTAAGCAGAGATATAGATAGAGATATAGATAGACAAAGATATAGATAGAGATATAGACAGAGACAGCTAAAGCAAGCCAAAGCAAGCCAAAGCAAGCCAAAGCAAGCCAGCCGGCCAGCCTGCCGAATACAATAGAACATTAGAAAGAAGGAACACTGCAGCAGGCTTACTGGCCCATGCAAGGCAGGTACATGACTCCCTCCCCCCTAGCTTAGACCAATGGCCCACCTAGTCAGGTCACATCCATTGAAGGAAGGAGCATGACATCAGACCTAGTAGCACAAGCTAGTCAGGTCCAATTCACACCCACCCACACTCACTCATTTATTCATCTAACCTATTTTTACTTTCCTCTTTAAATGGGAGTGTTAATGCGACATAGCATCAGTGAATCCCTGGTGTTTGCTATGCTATTTGCTCTAGCTGGTGCTCAATTGAACTGGTGCTTCCACAAGGTACTAAGTGCTCCCAGATTTTTTTAATAGTGCACACACTGAATGCACAGACCCATTTTTTCATGTCTAGGCGACTCAAGCCTGTTGTGCCAAATTTGAAGGAATAAAAAATAGAATGTTGGTCTATGTTTGGAGCACTACGCATGCAAACGTAGATCTACGTTTGGACAGTTTAAGGGCTAATAGAGAAAAATCAAGCATTAGTAAATGCTCAGTATCCCAAGTCAGTCCTGGTGCCTTGACTGTTTTGTATAGATAAAAACATTTAAGGTATAGAAAATTTGAAAGATATAAGCATTCTTACAGTGGGCATTAAAGACTAATGTGATGTTAAATTGTAACTTGTTCCAACGGCTTAGATGTAGACTCGAAAGAAACAATATATATTAAAGGCAGGAAGATCTCCAGATAGAATGAGACAAACCATGTGAAATATCTGGGTGCAGTGATGTAAACTGACATTTCTTCCAAAGGACACAGTAAGGCAAATATCATGAAAACCAGAGAAATGGACTGGATTATGAAAACTTTCAAAAGAAGGGAAATAGTGTCAGTGGTGACACTTTGCCCTCTCATGTAGAGTATTATTCAGCATTGATGGTACCTTTCAAGCAGGAGAGATATTAGAACTGAAACACACACAGAGATCATTTATGGCTTACACAAAGTTACTAGAGTGGAGGTGAGGGAGATACTTGATAATATGTATTTGGACGACACTTTATAAATATGCACACTACCATAACACTATACTGGAGTGTGAGACATGGAAGAAAATGTAAAATAAACATAGTGAAAAGTAGGGTCATAGTGGGCACAGTAACAGAATATTGTATAAACATTACAGGGCCCAATTTGTTGAACACTACCAAAAGTTGGCAGAAACACTACCAGAACAAATGTAAAAGTTTTCAAGAGGAAATTGGACATGTTCCTTCATCAAGTGCCAGATCAATCAGGCTGTGATATATTTGGGCCAGTGGGTTGCCAGCAGTAACAACCTGGTTGATCAGGCAAGCCCCAGACAAGCCTGGCCTGGGCTCTGGCAGCAGGAAACCTCTTGAGACCCTTCATAAGTACAGTAGGGCCCCACTTTATGGCGTTTCATTTTATGGCATTCCGTTAATACGGACATTTCAAACTATAACCAAAACTCGCTATATGGCTCCTCCCACCTGACTTTCTAATATGGTCACCACGCCCCACCTGGTTTGTTTACATTCTCTGTGAGCTCTGTAAGCACCATGTCTCTCCATTATGTCTGGAAACTCCAAAATTTCAAGTGTTTTCAAAAGTTATTTCATATTTTATATATACTCTGATAATTATACTTATGTATACCTGTACCTAAATAAACTTAAACACTGTGCTGGCCTGTAGGTACACATTAAAATCACTAAGAGTGTCTTATGTCTCAAGACACCATATTAGTAATAATAATAATAATAATCACTGAGTCTCATTAAATGTCGTATATTATGTTAATATACACATTTTCATTAATCCAGCTATGATATTTTTTTCAAAATTACATAATAAACACGATACGTAACATATAAAGATAAATACACCCCACAGTAGAATAAATAAACATAAATATGAGATGTGGTGGCCAGACGACTTCCATGAGTGATGGGAAGAATAATGTTTTCTCTAGTCCCACATCAGAGAAAATGTGTTACTGGGGGTAACTGAAGAAAATTATTCCTTTCGTATGCCTTTACTCAGAGCGTCATTTCTTCTAAAAATGGTGTTACATGAGAATGGGGGTGTTCCTCTTTATTTATTCTACTGCATCAATGTTTACCTGAAGTTTACCTGGAGAGAGTTCCGGGGGTCAACGCCCCCGCGGCCCGGTCTGTGACCAGGCCTCCTGGTGGATCAGAGCCTGATCAACCAGGCTGTTACTGCTGGCTGCAAACAAACCAACGTACGAGCCACAGCCCGGCTGGTCAGGAACCGACTTTAGGTCCTTGTCCAGTGCCAGCTTGAAGACTGCCAGGGGTCTGTTGGTAATCCCCCTTATGTATGCTGGGAGGCAGTTGAACAGTCTCAGGCCCATGACACTTATTGTATGGTCTCTTAACGTGCTAGTGACACCCCTGCTTTTCATTGGGGAGATGTTGCATCGTCTGCCAAGTTTTTTGCTTTCGTAGTGAGTGATTTTTGTGTGCAAGTTCGGTACTAGTCCCTCTAGGATTTTCCAGGTGTATATAATCATGTATCTCTCCCGCCTGCGTTCCAGGAAATACAGGTTTAGGAACCTCAAGCGCTCCCAGTAATTGAGGTGTTTTATCTCCGTTATGCGCGCCATGAAGGTTCTCTGTACATTTTCTAGGTCAGCAATTTCACCTGCCCTGAAAGGTGCTGTTAGTGTGCAGCAATATTCCAGCCTAGATAGAACAAGTGACCTGAAGAGTGTCATCATGGGCTTGGCCTCCCTAGTTTTGAAGGTTCTCATTATCCATCCTGTCATTTTTCTAGCAGATGCGATTGATACAATGTTATGTTCCTTGAAGGTGAGATCCTCCGACACGATCACTCCCAGGTCTTTGACGTTGGTGTTTCACTCTATTTTGTGGCCAGAATTTGTTTTGTACTCTGATGAAGATTTAATTTCCTCGTGTTTACCATATCTGAGTAATTGAAATTTCTCATCGTTTGAACTTCATATTGTTTTCTGCAGCCCACTGGAAAGTTTTGGTTGATGTCCGCCTGGAGCCTTGCATTTGTCTGCAATGGAAGACACTGTCATGCAGATTCGGGTGTCATCTGCAAAGGAAAGGGACACGGTGCTGTGGCTGACATCCTTGTCAAAGGGTCAGATTGAGGATGAGGAAACAAGATGGGAGCGAGTACTGTGCCTTGGGGAAAACCAGACTTTTCACCGTAGCTCCCTCGGACTTCTCTTTTGGGACTACTACTCTCTGTGTTCTGTTAGTGAGGAAATTATAGATCCATCGACCGACTTTTCTGTTTTTTCCTTTAGCCGCATTTTGTGCGCTATTACGCCATTTGGGCACACTTGTCGAAGGCTTTTGCAAAGTTGTATATATTACATCTGCATTCTTTTTGTCTTCTAGGCATCTTGGAATCTTGTCGTAGCGATGCAATAGTTGAGACAGACAGGACGAACCTGTTCTAAAAACCCCTGTTGCCCTGGGTTGTGGAAACTGATGGGTTTCTAGAGGGGGGGTGATCTTGCTTTTTTAGGAAACCCCTTTTAAAGATTTTTATGTTTTGGGATGTTTAGTGCTATCGGTCTGTAGTTCTTTGCTGTTGCTTTACTGCCCCCTTTGTGGAGTGGGGCTATGTCTGTTGTTTTTGTAACTGTGGGACGACCCCCATGTCCTGCTCCCTTTTCCATAGGATGGTAAAGGCTCGTGATAGGCGCTTCTACAGTTCTTGATGAACACGGAGTTCCATGAGTCTGGCCCTGGGGCAGAGTGCATGGGCATGTCATTTATCGCCTGTTCGAAGTCATTTGGCATCATGATAACATCGGATAGGCTTGTGTTAACCAAATTCTGTGGCTCTCTCATAAAAAATTCATTTTGATCTTCGACTCTCGTCTGGTTAGCGGGCTTGCTAAAAAACTGGGGTCATATTGGGACTTGAGTAGCTCACTCATTTTTCCCTTGCTGTCATCTGTGTAGGACCCATCTTGTTTAAGTAGGGGCCCAATACTGGACGTTGTTCTCGACTTTGATTTGGCATAGGAGAAGAAATACTTTGGGTTTCTTTCGATTTCATTTGTGGCGTTTAGTTCTTCCCACGATTCCTGACTCCTACAAGATTCCTTTAGCTTAAGTTCGATGCTTGCTATTTCTCTGACCAGTGTCTCCCTACGCATTTCAGATATATTGACCTCTTTTAGCCGCTCTGTTATTCTTTTCCATCGCCTGTAAAGGGAGTGCCTGTCTCTTTCTATTTTTCATCTACTCCTCCTTTTTCTTAGAGGAATAAGCCTTGTGCATACATCGAGTGCCACCAAGTTAATCTGTTCTAGGCATAAGTTGGGGTCTGCGTTGCTTAGTATATCTTCCCAGCTTATATCGGTTAGGACTTGGTTTACTTGGTCCCACTTTATGTTTTTGTTATTGAAGTTGAATTTGGTGAATGCACCCTCGTGACTAATCTCATTATGTCGGTCTGGGGCTCCGCGCATACATGTCTGAACCTCAATTATGTTGTGATCTGAGTATATTGTTTTTGATATGGTGACATTTCTTATCAGATCATCATTGTTAGTGAAGATGAGGTCTAGTGTATTCTCCAGTCTAGTAGGCTCTATTATTTGCTGGTTTAAATTGAATTTTGTGCAGAGATTTAAAAGCTCGTGTGAGTGTGAGTTTTCATCAGAGCTGCCTCCTGGTGTTATTACTGCAACAATATTATTTGCTATATTCCTCCATTTTAGGTGCCTTAAGTTGAAATCCCTCAGGAGCAAGATGTTGGGTGCAGGAGCTGGAAGATTTTCCTGACAGTGGTCAATTTTTAACAGCTGTTCCTGGAATTGCTGGGATGTTGCATCCAGAGGCTTGTAGACTACCACAATGACTAGGTTGTGGTTCTCAATCTTTAGTGCTAAAACTTCCACTACATCATTTGAGGCATTAAGCAGTTCTGTGCAAACAAGTGACTCTGCAATGTACAGGCCAACCCCCACCTTTTGCCTGTTCACTCTGTCACATCTGTATAGGTTGTAACCTGGGATCCATATTTCGTTGTCCATGTGATCCTTTATGTGGGTCTCAGTGAAAGCCGCAAACATTGCCTTTGCCTCTGCAAGCAGTCCACAGATGAAAGGTATTTCGTTGTTTGTTGCTGGCTTTAGACCCTGTATATTTGCAAAGAAGAATGTCATCGGACTGGTGGTATTGTTGGTACTGGGGGGGGATTTTTTTCCGGCATTAGTATCTGTATGTGTTGGTTTGGAGTGGAGACCATCGACTGTGGTTCCACTCCAAGAATGACTGGATTTGGTGTACGATTTCTGCCATTTCCTGCCAGTTTTTTTCCTTCCTGGCACTAAAAAACCTCTCCCTCTTGAGTGGCTGTGGCTACCCAGGTTTTCCCATGGCCTGGATGTTTTGTATCTTTTTGTCCCCTTTAGATGGTGTGCCTGGCAATTTAAGTTATAGCACAGTCTTTCCTGTACTGAAGAGGTACACATTTCAGGGTGAAAAAGCTTACAGGAAGGGAGTTTGTATTTTTCCTGTTGTTCATATGGGCACGGCATTTTCTTAGGGTGGTCATAGTTGCACGTCCTGTCTGTTTTTCCAGATTTCCCATGTCTGCAGATACCAAGTGCATAGTATGTGCACAGGCTTGGTTTCTGTTTGCCTTGGGTTTTTGTGACTGTATTCCCTGTTGGTGCATGTTTCCCTGTCTTATTCCTATCCTCCCTAGCACCAACAATGGAGCTCCCACCAGTTGTTTTTTGTAATATATTCTCACTATTGCTAGTGGAGTCCTCTTGTTTGCTATTTCCTGTGGTATTTCTAGTTTGCAATATTGGTTTTATCTTTGACTACACTTGTTTCCCCGCTACGGCTCCTGTCCCCTATGAGGTCATTTATATGTATTCCTTCCTGCGTATAATTCCCGACTACCTGGACAAAATCTCCAGCTTCACCATTACTGTCTCCCAGGACAGCACCTCCAGCTTCACCATTACTGTCTCGCAGGACAGCACCTCCAGCTTCACCATTACTGTCTCCCAGGACAGCACCTCCAGCTTCACCATTACTGTCTCCCAGGACAGCACTATCAGCCCCACATTTACTGACTACCAGGTCATCACCTCCAGCATTACAGTTTCTGACTACATGGCCAGTATCAAGGGCAGTACCATTCAGCCCAGACTTTTTATGTTCCCATCTGTTGTAGAAAGCTTCAAGGTTTTCTATGAAAGCAGCTTTGATGTTATCCTCTTTTAATACCCTTGTGATTTTAGTCCACAGATTTATCTCATTTGTGCATACCCAAAAACACTTCCCTGTTTTAATGCTGCTTGTAGCTAGTTCTTGGATATCTGCACAAAGGGCGTGACACCAATTTCCACAAAAATGTCAATTTATCCATGTGGAAGCCCGTTTGTTTGATTGAGTGCAGACTACACAGAGCTTCATAATGATTTGAATGGTTGATTTACTGTAATTCTACTAGCAACCTCTTGAATACTCTATTAATAACCTCCTTAAATGAAGCTCTAGCTATTTGTATTTCTATTTCTAACTGTACTTGTATATTGGACAGCTTACTGTGTACGTTCCTGATTTATATTTATTGTTTGTGTTTGATAAGGGCGCCTACAACCCCATCCATTTACAGTCTGCTTTATTGTCCAACGAATCCGTTTTAAACCAGTCAAGGGTTCGGACCAGTCAAGGGTTCGGACCAGTCGAGGGTTCGGAACCAGTCTGATCTGATCAGTGGGTCACTTATTTAAAACATACTGTTCGGTGATTTGAACTAACACATGAAGGATCTACTGGAAATTATCTACCCGAGTAATATGTGATTTGATTGATACAAAAGTATAACTTGCGTGTTGAAGAACCAGTGATTGCTGGCAGCTCCTACAATGGCGAATGGTTGAGCCTCAACCCTTGTTTATCAATCGCTGTATCTAGCTTTTCTAGGTTTTTTTTTGTCTCCACCACAATAAATGCTATATTATCACTATAGATGACTGGTGGAAATTTTGGAGGAAGGACGCTTTTTCTGTAGTAATAATTGCTTCTCATTGTGTATATTGCGACCGCTGGTAACTACAGGTTATATGTACGCAATGTAACTTGTACACAAACTAGACTTGTTCATCTGGTTTGTTTACAAAACTTGCGTCCACCTGGTTTGTTTACATAACTCCACGCCTGTCCACTCTCATGTACTCATTCTCTCTCTCTCTCATTTATTCGTTTTATCTCATTTACTCACCTCTGGCCCTACATTAAGACTACAAATATTTTAAGGTAAGTAATAAGTGAACTGTATATTAATTTTCTCTCTCTGGGACGCTTAAATGTCATAGAATATTATGTTTGAGTGGGTTGGCCTGGTATGGTAGCCCGGCTGGCTACCATACATACCAAACTTGATTTCTTACAATACATACTATTCATTTCACCTAGATTAAGACTACAAAGTTTTTTAAATAAATAAAAATTTCTTTTAAAGTTTTTTTTGTAAGGGTTTGTACGTGTTGTTTGGGGGTCTGAATGGCTAATTACTTCACTTTTATTTTTTGGGAAAAAAATTCGGTCAGTCTGGCACCTAACTATTGGAGTGAAAAAATATGTTAACCGGGGGTAAACTGTCAGTGGAACCTCAGATTTAAAATGCCCCACCATGCGAATTTTTCAGGTTCAAAAACCGTCTTTTGGTTGTTTTTTGCTTCGGATTTGAAAGAAATTTCAGGATGAAAAACTTTCTCCTAAGGGGGTTTTCCTTAACCCTTTCGGGCCCAGGCCAAAATATGAAAGGGGTGCCCCAGTGTCCAAGAAATTTTAAAAAAAAAAAAAAAAAAAAAAATTTTCTTTCAAAATTTAAAAGAAAATATTTTTGTAAAAGAAAATAAAAAAACAAAAAAAAATTCTGATCAGTTTTTACTGTGATACAGTGGGGGGGAAAGTTGCCCAAAATGACCGGTGGTGGAAACTCAGGACTTCTGCAAACCCCTTTTTTACGTGGCCCCTTTGAAATTGTCGGGCCGATAGTTGCCCTTTTGGGAAATTGTCTCGTTTTTTCGTCAAAATTGGCTCGCAAACGGTCAAATTTGACCGAAACCCTCGTTCATCCTGGAGGTACCATGGCTCTGGACCCCGCTTGGGCCCTCCCATCCCACCCGTGTGCCATTTTTTTACCAGTGAGGTTGGTCCCTCATTGTTCATAAAAAAATTTATAATTTTCCCATTCATTTTAGTGTTGCAAGTGCAAAATAAGCTACTATGGCCCCAAAAAAAGCCCCTAGTCCCAAGCCTTTGGTAAAGAAGGTGAAAAAATACAAAAATTTAAAGAGAAACGTCATTGAGCAATATGAAGGGGGTTTTCGTGTGGCCGAACGGGCCAGGAGTATAAAAAAACCCTGTACAAACCATACTTCCATCGTGGCAAAGAAAAAGGAAAAATAAAAGGAAGTGTTGTTGCATGGGGGAAAATTGTGGCCAGTTTGTGTCCAAAAGAGGGGTTTTGAAGGGTTTGGGGCGGACCCTGATGGCCTATGTCGTTGTGAATCTTTGTGGCATTGGGGGAGTTCCTGGGGTTGGATGTGAGTTTGGAGGTGTGGAGAGTTGGTGGGGCTACAATGAAGAGCTAACTGCTGAGGAGCGCAGAGTTTTTCGCGGGGAACAGAAAACAGATCGCACTCAGATCTAGCTGCAGAGGAGGGGGAAGATAGTGGAAAAAGGTCCCTTCTTCAGAAATTAAGGGGGATTTTTAAAAGTGGGGTTGGATGGAAAAAGATTTATGGAAAAAAACCCCCTGAGAAGGATGTTGCAAGATACGGCAATTTGTACAGTGGCAGTTTTGGCCCTTTTTAGGGAAGTTTTAAAGGACACCAAAAAACAGAGCTCTTGGACATTTTTTGCGAGACAGGACTCCAGTGTTTCCCAAGTGGCCCTGTGGCTTTAAGAAACGAGAAGAAAAGTAGAAACCCCCAGAAAAGGACTTGGTCCGAGGTGTTGTGGAAGGGGGTTTCCCCCTTCCAAACATTTAACTAACCCAAAATCTCTCCCCTCCAGTCTTCCAATTCATAAAAAGAATCCCCAAAAAGGGTAAGTTTTTTTGTGTTAATGTTTCATTCATCTGTCCCATTGTTTTGTTTTGTACTACATCTGTTTTCATGAAAAAAAATTTTTTTGTTTTGTTTTTTGAGGGTAAAGGAATGGTTATTTTGTATTTATTTTTTCTTAGGGGGAAAAAATTTGTCTATTTCAACAATCGTCGCACTTCCAGGAAACGGTTAACGTTGTTAAACGAGGGCCATGTATTTTTTATTTTATTTTATTTTTTTTCTTTTTTTGTAGCTTTTGTGGTGTGGCCAATTATTGTTTTTTGATAAGTGTCATTGTTTTTCAAACAATAACTGCATAATTTATTTTTATATTGCTTACAAACTTGTTTAAAGTTTATTGAAAAACAAAATGAAAAAAATATTAGTGCGGTTGTGTTGAATAAATGGTCCCTTATGGTAAAAATGGTGCCTAGGGTAAAAGGTACCTATGGTAATTGGCCCCATTGATTAATGGTACATAGGGTGAATATGGTACAGTGGCCCATTTTCATACAATGGTCCATATGATGAATGGACCATTGATGAAATGGTCATAGGGTGAATTGGTACAAGGGTTTTCCCATATGATAAAATGGACCATTGGTTCAATGGTACCTTTGGTACATTGTACCTAGGTACATTGTCCCACTGGTACTTGTACCAATTTGGTACAATGGTCCCATTGTAATTGTACTTAGGGACTTTTGTATTCAAACAATAAAAAATTTTTGTCAATTATTTCGTTTACAAAAATTTGTTTACAACAAAAAATATAAAAAAATTTTGTACATTAGTAATGTTTATTAATATTTCAAGTGTACAGCCCACTCGACATTTCCTTGGGTGGATGACGAAGCGCTTTGTTTGAAAAACTCCCAAGTCACTAGCTAGCTTGCGTTGCCACCCCTTTGTCGGGGCTGGTGCCTTGTGGCTCAGCATCTCCAACTGACATAGGGGTATGGGGTTTTGTTACAGCTTTGGTTGGGTACCATATGTACGGGGATACCATATGGTGCAGGGTACCTATGGTCAGGGTTTACCTTTGGGTGCAGGGTACCTATGGTGCAGGGTACCTATGGTGAAAGGTACAATGGTGCGGGTCCCTTTGGGTGCGGGTCCCATTGGTGCGGGTCCCATATACAGGACACCATAGGGTACAGAAAAGGGGCCCCTTTTGGGAAAATACGTCCCCCTGACTTTTCTGGGTTATCCTAGGATTTTTATTTAATATTGCTATGTATGAAAATTAGAAAATGTATTTGTTACCTGAAAAAAACTTACTCAAGAAATGGGGCTGAAAGTTTATTTAGGTATACCAAATAGTACATAGATTATATACAAGCGCATATGTTTGGAGAACCTAGGATAAAAAAAAAAAAGTCGGGACGACTTATTTCCTTTTTGGGCCCCTGTACCCTGTCCCATTAATATAAGTATTTTGGGTACAATTTACCTGTAGTAGTGTAGTAGTAGTGTCTGCTGCTGCTGCTGCTGTGCTGCTGCTGCTGCTGCTGCTGCTTTGTGCTGCCGCTGCGCTGCCGCTCCCGTGCCCCCCGCGCCGCCCCCGCCGCCGCCGCCGCCGGCCGCCGCCGCCGCCGGCCCGCCGCGCGCCGCTGCCGCCGTCCCGCCGCTGCCGCCGTCCCGCCGCTCCCGGTGCTGCTGCTGCTGCTGCTGACCCCACCAGTAGCAGTGAAAATTTAAAAAATGGTCCCCGGCCATGTGCTTAGGAGCTCCCCTCCGTTAAAGGAATTCTAAGATTTCCTTAGTTTGTGGGGTTTTTTCGCCGTTTTTCTTTTTCGACCATGGGTCCTAAAAAGCAAGTGCAATGGACATTCCCGAGAAAAAAAAGAGGTGATTTGCATGGAATTAAAGCAAGAAAGTTTAAATAAGCACAGATGGGTCGAGGGTTGGTTTTTATCGAGTTGAGTAAAGGTCCCCTTACTATATGTAAAAATTTAAAGCAGGAGTTTTTAAAGGCTATAGGCCAGAAAAGGGGCATTACAGTAATTTGTAATCGTGGACCTCTGTTAATAAAAAAGATGGAAAAAGTGCTTTTGTTTGTTGATGGAGAAGCAGCTCCAGGAGATCATAGTGTAGTGAGATAAACAAAAAAAATTTTGTACATACAGTTCTTAGAAAAATATGAACTCTGACGGGGAAATTCCATCTGCATTTCTTTCCATGTATGTAAATGTCATTGTCACCAGATTATTCAGTTCCCTAAAAAACTCCATTTTTTTTTAAAATTTAACACCTTGATGTTGTTGGGTAGACACATGAAACGTTAGACAACTTTATTTGAAACGTTTTGCCTCACGTAGGCTTCTTCAGTCAAATACAGAAGTGGCAGGAACAGTGAGTGTAAAGCGATGTAATCAGTCCATCACCCTTAAAGTCGTGAATTTGGGTTGTCGTCCCCCCCTGGAGAAGTTCTTTCCCATAGTGGGAAAACTATCTGAAGATAAAGCGACAGTGCGGGACTTAAATACTTCGGAAGGAGGGGCAGGGGTGTAGTAGTATGTAGTGTAGTGAGAGGCAATGAGAGGTCATGTCCCTTTTGATCCAAATTCTCACTTGAAAGTTTGTCCAGGGGTTTTCCTGTCCCAAAGATGCCCGTGTTGGTGTCTGAAAAGTTTGAACTCAAAATGGTATAAAATCCGCAGGTTGTTAAAGGTAAACTATAAAAACAGTTGACACTTTATTCCAAAAAGTTTCGCCTACACAGTAGCTTCTTCAGTCGAAAAAGAAAGTAGGCAGGAACTAGAGATGTGAAAGACGATGTAATAAGCCCATCCCCCTTAAAGTGTAAAATTTGAGGTTGTCAGTCCCTCGGCTGGAGAGTTCATTTCCCATATAAAGGAACTATCTGAAGATAAGCGACAGTGAGGAGATTTAAAATACTGTGGGAAAGGAGAGGTGAGGTTTTGTGTGTAGTGTGTGAGAGGCCATGAGAGGTCTGTCCCTCTCGACCCAAAAAATTCTCACTTGAAAAGCTTGCCCAAGGTTTTTTTCTGTACCAAGTGCCACTGTTGCGTGTCGAAAGATGAACATAAAAGGGTATAAATCCCAAAGGGGTTGTTGGGTTTAAGAACATATGCAAGGTTGGGAAAACTTTATTCCAAAACGTTTGCCTTAAACGTAGGCTTCTTCGTGAATACAGAAAGTAGGAGGAACAGTGAGATGTGAAGCGATGTAATAGTCCATCCCCCTTTTAACCCTTTGCTGTCGAAGGACCAACCCTAAAAGTTGCCCCCCTGGTGTCGAAAAATATTCGAAAAAAAAAAAATTTTTTTTCTTATGAAATGATGGGAAAAATCTTTCCCCCGATGTAAAGACACCAAAAAAAAAAAATTTGATGGAAAAAAAATGGGTTTACGCCTCGCGAATTTAGCGACTTCGGCGTTTTTAAAAAAATGGAAAATTTCGCCACTATGACCCCTTTTTCGGTAATTTCCGTTATTCCGTCCCAAATATAACTATTTTCAGAACTCTATTTTTTCTATCGATTGGCCAAAAAAATGCCCATTTACCGATTTAAAACCCCCCAATAAATGGTCGAAATTTGAAATTTTGGGCCCAATTTCACAAAAATTAAAAAAAATCGAAATTTCAAAATAAGGTCCAGAATAAACCCAATGCAGAATTCCGGGCCCCTCTAAAAAAGATTTTCTTTGTTCATCAGTCATGTCCCCAGGCCCCCTGTGTATTACTCTTGCTTTTTATTTTGAATTTTATTCAAACAAAAAATAGAAGTTTTTACTGTTATGCAGACTACTGCAATAGTAATAATTGAAAAAAAATTACATAAAACCCATTCTGACTGCGTTTAGAATGGTTTTTGGAAATTTTTTTGGGACAATGAATCATTTGTTTATTTTTAAAAACCGGCAAAAAAAACTTTCCTGTATTTTGTGCTCCATTTCAGGTTTTTTTTATAGAAAAATTTAATCAAAATCATCCATTTTTATAATATAGTTCCTTTATCAAATAGCCAGAAAACGAGAATAAAAACCAAAAATACTTAGGGAAAATAGCCCCACAAAGTCGGCTTTTTAAATTTAAAAAAAAAACGGTGGGGAGTTTTTTTTTTTCTTTTATGCACTGGTGCTCCAGGTTTTTTTTTTTTTATGTGGGCAACTGCACACACACCCATTTCTACTGGGGCTACTAGCTTTCTCCTGCCTGATTTAAAGCCGCTAGAATTTATGAGTTATACGTCAAAAGGGTTTACTCAAAAAACGAATATCGGCCCGCGCAGTAAAGGGTTAAAAGTCATGATTTGGGGGTTGTCATTCCCTCGGCCTGGAAAAGTTAGTTCCATAGTCGGGAACTATTAAAGATCAAGCGCATGCGGAGACTTAAATATGTGGAAGGAGGGTGCGGGTAGTAGTAGTAGTAGCTTTGAGAGTGTTGTTTGAGGGCCAGAGGGGTCTGCCCCTTCAATCAACACTTTCCACTTGAAAAGCTTGTCCAAATTTTGTTTTCTTCCCAGACCCCACGTGTTGCAGTGTCTGACAAATAAACATCAAAATGGTATAAAATTCCCGACAGGTGTTAGGTAAGAAATATGCAAAAGTTGACAACTTTTTCCCCGAAACGTTTCGCCTACCATAGGCTTCTTCAGTCGAATACAGAAAGTGCGGACAGTAGAATGTGAAGACGATGTAATCAGCATCCCCTTAAAGTCGTAGAATTTGGGTTGTCAGCCCCTGGGGCGGAGAAGTTCATTTCCCATAGTCGGGAATTCTGAAGATCAAGCGCAGGCGGAGACTTAAATACTGTCAGAAGGAGAGGTGCAGGGTGTAGTAGTAGTAGTGTAGTTGTAGTAGTAGTGAGAGGCCCATGAGAGGCTGCCCCCTTCAGATCCAACACTTCTCACTTGAAAAGTTTGTCCAAGGTGTTTTCTGTACCAAGATCCCCGGGTTTTGCAGTGTCTGACAAGTGAACATCAAAATGGTATACAATCCCGACAGGTTGTTGGGTAGACACATTGAAACATTTTAGAAACTTTATTCCGAACGTTTCGCTACACAGAGGCTTTTCAGTCAAATTTACAGAAAAGTAGGCGGGAACAGTAGAGAGGAAGACGATGTAATCAGTCACACCCTTAAGTCGTAAAAATTTGAGGTTGTCAGCCCCTCGGCTGGGAAGTTCAGTTCCATGTCAGGAATATTGAAGATAAGCGACAGTGCGGAGATTTAAAAATTGTGGGAAAGGAGGGTGCAGGGTAGTAGTAGTGTAGTTTAGAAAGTAGAGTAGTGAGAGGAAAATGAGGGTCTTTCCCCTTTAAAGATAAAATTCTCATTTGAAAAGCTTGTCCAAAGGTTTTTTCTGTACCAAGATCCCCAGTTTTGCGTGTCTGACAGATGAACATCAAAACCTGCAAAAGGGGATTTTGGTACGAAAAACCCCTTGGAAAGTTTTAAGTGAGAAGTGTTGGATCTGAGGGGACATGACCTTCAGTGGCCTCTCAAAAATACTACTATACCCTGCCCCTTTCCCCCTTTCCCACAGTTTTTTAAGTTCCGCATGCGTTGATTTCAGATGTTCCTGCTTGGAACTGAACTTTCCGGGCCCCGAGGGATGACAACAAAAATTTCACCCCTTTAAGGGTGATGGATGTTTACACGTTTTCACATTCTACTGTTCTCCCTACTTTCTTTTTGATGAAGAAGCCTTGTGTAGGCGAAACGTTTGGAAATAAGTTGTCTAACTGTTGCTTATGTGTTTACCAAACAAACCTGGGTATGTATACCATTTGTGTTATCTTGTCAGCATGCAAACGTGGCATTTTTTTACGAAAAACACCTTGGACAGCTTTTCAAGTGAGAAGTGTTTGGTCTGAGAGGGGCTGCCTCTCAGTGGCCTCTCACTACTATACTATACTACTATACTATACTATTATTACTACCCCGCACCCCTTCCCTTTCCCACGTATTTAAGTTCGCACTGTCGCTTGTTTCGATAGTTCCCGATATGGAACTGAACTTCTCCCGGCCCGGGGATGAAACCCAAATTTACGACTTTAAGGGGTGATGGACTGTTTTCTCGTCTTCACATCTCTACTGTTCCTGCCCATTTCTGTATTCGACTGAAGAAGCCCATGGTGTCGAACGTTTCGGAATAAAGTTGTTAAATGTTGATTTGTGTCTTACCTAAAACCCGTCGGTATTTTATACTTTTTTTTTTTTACCTCTGATGTTTTCAAGCGGAAAAGCCTTTAACATCATAACACAAACCCTCTTCCGCCGTCCCTGTAAGACATTTTTTTCATATAGAGTTTTAAGGTTTCTATGTTATTTTTTATTGTTTATTGTGTTGTTTAGATGATTGGGATGATAAAAAAGCTGTAGAGTTTATTTTGGGTTTTTTTGTTTTGCCTCCCGAGAGCAGGAATTCAGCTGGAACAAAATTAAATTTAAATTTTTTTGAAAAAAAATTGACCATCATACGAACAAGTCCACGGACGGATTTTAAAAACATAACCCAGGTTTCCCTGTATTATTTTAAAAAAGTAACTTATAACAATTACAAAATTACTCCAAAAAAAAAAATACACCTCCAGTTAAATTTAATCATAGCACATTATAATGAGTTAAAAAAAATGACATTTATGAAAAAGGGGGGGCTCCTGACCCCCCCTTTCTGCGGTTCTAGCCCAGTGGAAAACATTAAATTTTGTCCAAAAAAACCGGCCCCTGCAAAGTAGGGCTTTACAAAAAAAAACATGAGAACACGTAAACACCAAATACCCATAGTTTTTCCCAAAAACTTACAAAATTACCTACTACCCCCCAAAAATGATGACTTTACCTCCCTTACCACCCCTCATTGTCCTTCCTGGCCATGCCTGGCTGACGGAATAAAATGCGTTTGTTTCAGGGGAAAAATACAGTCCCTTTCAGTTTGCTACCGGAAAAAGCCCCTTATATTTTACCTGGAGAGGGTTTTGAGGGTCAACGCCCTTTGGCCCGGTTTGAGACCCGGTTCATGGTGGATCGGGTTGATCAACCCCGGCTGTTATGCTGGCCAATGCAAGTGTATCGAACCAAGCCCCCTTGGTCAGGTATTACTTTTAGGCGCCCGTCCAGGGGGCGTTTTTTTTATATAAAAAACAGTGGACCCTAACAGCGAGGCATCGATTAAAAGATAAATCTGATAGCGTCATTTTTAACCAAAAATTTTGCCCGACTAGTGCTTAAAAACCCGACAGTGCTATTCGTTTTTGTAGAGACACGTCCCTTTTGGGGGCGGCCTACGTCCATGGGTGCCGTGTTTTCAAGTCAGCCACGCGGTCGCTTCCAAACATACAACTGGAACTTTCATTTATCACGCTTTGATGATTGCCCCCGCAAAATAAGTCAATGGGCCCCCAAGAAGCTTCTAGTGCCAACCCCACAGCAAAAAAGGGGGAGAATTACTATGGAGTGAAGAAAGAGTCTTGCTAGTAGAAAAATGGAGTGGTGTTCTGAGCTGGTCAGTTTTTATAATAAACCCCAAACAAAAAACGCTACTATTGTGGGGAAGGGGAAAAGGCAATCAAGGAAAGCTGTTTTGCCAAAGGTCCAACATGTTTTCGAAATGAGATCGCAAGCGGTAGAAGATGTTTAGAGACCTTTTTGGGGGGATATTCGGAAAAATAGCGGGAGTTAGATCTTCAAGCGATAATGTGAAAAAGGGTAGGAAGTTTCATGATGATTTAATTAAAAAAAACAGAATAGTGATGTGAGTGAATTAAGGCCAGCAAAGGTTGGTTTTAGAGATTTTAAAAAGGTAGTGGCATTTATAGTGTGATAAGGAAAGGTGAGGCTGCCATTTTGGACCACAAGTGGGTGAAAATTGTGCAGGTTCAAGGAGTAAAAGACAGTGAAGGACTGAAACTGAACAAGGTTTAATTGGGACGAAACAGGCCCGTTTTGGAAAAAAATGAACCGGACCCAATTTTCAGGAGGAAAAGGGACTCCCCGGAAATAAGCCTATGAAAGACAGGCTACTCTGTTGTGTGTGCCCAAAGCTAGGGTGATTGAAAGTGAAACCCTTTTTTTTGGGGTTACTCTGAAATCCCGGTGTTAGGAAAAAAAAATGTCCTCAGGCTAATTTTTTGTGCTGTGGAAGGGGAAACGTAAGGCATGGGCACTAGGGGTTTTTTTTTTATGTTTTACACCATGCATTTGCCCCCAATGTGAAAAATTTCCTCTGGAAAATAAAAATTGACCCTTAAAGGGCCCCCTGGGGATTAGACATGCCCCTGGTCATCCCACGACTTGGCCCGGCGATTTTCGGGGACATGAGCTTCATTAAGGTCAAGTTTTTTGCCCCAAACCACTCCTTCTGCAGCCATGGACCCGCGGTCATTTCCCAAATTCAAAAAACGTAACAAAAAGCTATGTTTGAAAGATGTTTGTATGACTCAGAAAAACAAGACTCTAAGAGAGTTTTGGAAAAATCATTTTACCATCCTCAGTTGTGTAAACTTTTTAGGAAGGCTTTGGGGGGAAGTGACTAAGGGACCTTGAACCGCTTTGGGAAAAAAAGTGGCAGAATGTGTTGAAAAAGGGATTTTTAAGGGTTTGAGGCTAACCCTGAGAATCCCATGCCAGTTGAGGAATCCATTGTGGCATTGGTGAAGTCCTTGGGGTGGAGGTTAGTGGGGAGGATGTGGAAGAGCTGGTGGAGGAGGACAATGATGAACTAACCACTGTGAGCTGCTAGATCATCTTGAACAGCAAGAGGGCAGACCTGAGGAAACAGCTTCGGAGGAGGGGAGAAGAGAGAAATTGAAGAAGTTGTCTACTTCTAAGTTTAAAAGGAAATGTGTGCAAAGTGGCTTGAAGTGCAAACCTTTTTTGATGAAAATCACCCTCACACAGCTACTGCAAGCCGTGTTGGCAACCTGTACACTGACAATGTTGTGAACCACTTTAGGAAAGTCATTAAGGAACGAGAGGTACAGGTGTCTATGGAGAGATATGTTGTGCGACAGAAGTCCAGTGACTCTGAAGCTGGTCCTAGTAGCATTAAAAGAACAAGGGAAGTAACCCCAGAAAAAGACTTGCTGCCTCAAGTGTTAATGGAAGGGGATTCCCCTTCTAAACACTAAGAAGATCAGCAGTCTCCCCTCCTCCCATCCCATCAATCATCACCAGATCTTCAATACAGGTAAGTGTCATGTAACTGTGCATGTCTTCTTCAGTTTGTGTGTATTAAAATTAATATTTCATGTCGTAAAATTTTTTTTTTCAATACTTTGGGGTGTCTTGCACGGATTAATTTGATTTCTATTATTTCTTATGGGGAAAATTGACTTGACTAACTATTATTTCGGTTAATGATGAGCTCTCAGGAACGGATTAATATCGCTGGTTGAGGGTCCACTATTTTTCTGTAGCATACTGTGTAACATCCCTTTCCCCAGACTGAAGGTCTCACTAGCTAGGTGAACCCATATGGGTGCAACTAGTCTAGGAAAAAAAAAAAAAAAAAAAAAAAACTACATTAAGCACTGTCATGATGCAATTTACTTGTACAGTTAGGAATGGAAAACATAGCACTACAATGAGCACTGCTAATCCACAGTTGTGTGAAACTAGTTTGATGGAAAAGTGATCAGGTTTTACGCCAAAAGAGTAACAGTCATGCGTCGTAGCTGTACATGAAAAAACATTCAGGAAAATGCACCATTACAACACTGTGTTGCCAATCATCTATGTTGATGCATTTTCAATACATGACATAAAATTAAAGAGCTGACTGGGACTCCTCTGTACATATTATATAAAAAGTGTACACAGTAAATATATACAAAGATATTTATGATCAACTGAGAAAGTGTCTCCTCCTAAACAACAGAAGTGCTCAGTAGCACACAACTCTGCTTGCTGAATAAACATGCACTTTATAAAAATATATAAACAATCTCTAGAAATAGTGCAAAAAATTTAGTGTACATATTAAAACAGAGAAAAAGCAATATCAACTCTGCATCTCACAGCAATACACGATATGCAAAACTGGCTGTGCAAAACACACCATTGGTAGAAATTGGAGAACATGGGAAAGAAATTTACCAGACTTCAAAACTGGGTAGTAACTCACATATAAAATAAGTCAGTGGGACTGTGACCTTGAAAACACACAGGAGACTTCACCATTGATTCCTCAAAAGACGGGCCTTCCAGGTCTTCACCTATTCCGTCATTCCAAAGAACCCTGGAATCTCCACACATGGTGATCCAAAAAATGAAACAGGTGGGTCCTGGAGAAAACACAACCCTCAAAACACACAGGATCACTATGACCCAAAAATAGTGAGGCTTCACCACCAACACCATACCTCTACCTTTTGTCCAACAGTCCATACACCAACAGCACACAGGTGAGGCATCACCGCCCACACCTTATGTTAACATACCAAACCTAGGCATGTACTGACATGACTACCACTAAAAACACACACACTCATGGGAAATCTGATACCTCCCTCCACCAGCTCACCGGCTTCAATCCACTAAGCGCTCAGAAAGCCATCTACTCACCTACTGCAACCACTGCAAAATGAAAGCAGTTAAATGTCTACATTATATTATGTACAGTACACAAGAGAAAATACATGAGCAACCACATTCTTTATCCCCTTCACATAATGAATCACCAAAGTGAGCATTCGAGTTTGGTTCCTCGAGTGTGGTTCCTCGGTACGTGAAAGAAATGTAGGACTGATCAGTAAACTGAAAAAATTCTGCACTTTCAACATCAAACAAAAGCCTCTTTTTTTTCTTGGAGCATAAATGGTAAGTTTACTGGTAGTAATTGTCTTGCTACTTTTTTCAAGAACACAGCACTAACACCAGCAGAACTGGCACCTATTTGCAGAGAAAATGACAGTGCATCATCATAAGTAGTCATTACAGGAGCACTAAGAATATTACACTTTGCATACAGGCTGTGAAAAGCAATGTCATTTTACATGACAACTTTACCAGCATTTAAATTTTGTATGATTTACAAATGCATACATAGATATATAACTGGCACACTGGGTCATGAAAAGCAAAGAACCCTGCCATATACTCACAACTGTGGCATCTAGTAAATCAGTGAAATTATGCATAAGAGGAAACCCTTCAGCATTGGCAATGAAACATTTTGCGGCAGTCAATGAACATGTGGAGAGTGTCATTATGTGTGAGACACTTAAGCACATTCAAGTGTCTCACACATTGGTAGGATTTCAGCTTCTTGTTTGTTTGATGGGCACCCTCCCCATGCCTTACAACACTCCTTGAATTTTTTTGAATCAGCCTTTGCTGGTCTTAAATTCATCAACATCAGCACTCGTTTCAGGCAGTTCCTTTATGAGATCGTCATGCAACTGCCTTGCCTTTTTACAAATTATCGGGCTGCACAGCACTATCTCCTGCCAAATCTTTCTCTCTGATCCACACCAACAACAATTTCTCCACTTTTTCAGTTGTTTGGGATCTCTGTTTGGTTATCACATTCACCCCTTTTGCAACATCGTTTCCATGATTTCTTTTCTCTTTCCCACAATGGAGCTAAACTTTGAGGGTGTTCCTGAACTTCCTGCCGAGTTCGGCGTTGTGTAGGGCCACTATCATTTTTTTGAACTATTTTTTTTTTTCTTTTTCTAGGGTTTGTTCCTCACTTTCTTTCCCAAAGGACGGGAAACTGGAGCTTTCTTTGGGGCCATGGTGGTTATTTAGCAAAAAGCACAATAAAAAAATGTCCCGAAACAAAGGGATTTTTTATGATAGGGTTTTGTTTGTAAATTTGGCAAGATATAGTGTGGGAGGGGGGGTTTTGGGGTTTTTGCATGCTTGGGCTTGGGCGGGTTTCCTTACCATCAACCAAAAAAGGAAAAAAATTTACAAAATTTGGAAAACCAAAATATTGAGGGAAAAAAGTCGAAAAAAAGGGAAAATTTGGGACGATAACAGGATCATTGAAAAAGGGAGGGTTCCCCTTGTTTTGAAATTGGGGGCCACATGAGATTAACACAGGCTTTCACATGGAGAAGTTGTCCATGAACCTTGTTAGGCCCCACTGACAGTTGACCCCTGTTGATTGTACAATTTATTGAGGAAGGATAGAATTCTTTTTTAAGGTGTGTTTTTCTGTTTTACTGTTTTTCTTTCCCTTTGCCCCCTCTCCACTCAAAAATCCCTACCTTCAGGGGCGGGTTTTTTATGATGTGACTTTTTATCAGAAACTGTTGTATTACTCAAAACTTTGATTTTTACTTCCCCAACTTATGGGTACCATCCATTTTTAAACCCCTTATAATGATTTTTGACCCATTAGGTTGGCATATTTTTGTTTAAAATGCAATTTTTTTCTGTTTTTTTAAAAAAATTATGCAAATTTTATTTTAACAAAACTTGATCATTTATATCCAAAAAATTGTTTTTTCTTTATTAACCCTTAAAAGGGGCCCCAAACGTTATTATATTTGGGTTTAATTGCGCAGCGCCCCCAAAAATTTTTTTTAAAAAAAAAAAGTTTTTTTTTTTTTTTGAAAAAACCCTTTTTTTAAGTGTTATTTGGGTAAAAAAAAAAATTTTTTTAGGGTTGTATTTCTGGGGATACGGGCCCCCAAATTGGCAAGGATGCTCACCTTTGACAGCAACCCCGGTTGGGGGGGTCCCGCGGCTTGCAGAAGTGTTGCCCCCATTACCTTTTTTTTTTTTTTTTCATGTTATTTTTTGTTTAAATTTTTTTTGTTTGATAATTACAATTTGTAAATAGGGTTTTTGTATTTTTTAAAACCCAAACTTTGTTTTGAAAACTTTGTTTTTTAGGTACTGAAATTGTACTCAAATTGTCACAAACACACTGATAGGTGGAAATTTACACCTGCCCTAGCCCTTTACTTTTGTCTTGGGAAAATATACAAAATTTTTTTTAGGTCCCAGCAATGTTTTGGATATGGGGGAAATAAAGTGGACCCCCCCCATTTCCGTTGGCCTTGCATTAAAGTTAATTTCCCCATACCCCTAAAATTTTATCGCCCAAAATTTTGCCCCCGCATCCGCTAAAAAAAAAACCCGTCAACGATTTTTCGTCTGAGAGCGGGCTTAAAGTGCGCCCTTTTGGGCCCCCCCCTCACCTTTTTCCGCCGGTTTGGGATTGTTTACCAGCCCCGCCTCCCCCCTTTAACATCCAAGCATTCAATCGGAACATTTCATTTTATTACAGTGTTTTTGGTGATTTTTTTCTGAAAATAAGTGACCATGGGCCCAAAAAAGTTTCTAGTGCCAACCCTACGCAATCAGGGTGGAATATATTGAGATGAAGAAAAAGATCATTGTTTAAGTATGAAAGTGGAGCGCGTGGTCTCCGAGTGGCCAGGTGTTTAAATAAACCCCAATCAAACCATCGTACTATTGGTTGGTACAGCTGTGCTGTGTCACTGCTGGCTGCTGGTTTCTGTAACCCTCTGCTTGTTTGCGGGAGCATCGTCTGCTGTGCTGTAGCTGTCAGCTGCTGCGTGCTGTACCACCGTCAGCTGCTGCTGCTGCTTTTGCACTGTCAGCTGCTGCTGCTGCTGTACCCCCGTCAGCTGCTGCTGCTGCTGTAGCATGCCCTTGCTGCTGCTGTAGCATCGTCTGCTGCTGCTGTAGCACTGTCGGCTGTGCTGCTGCTGTACCACCATCAGCTGCTGCTGCTGCTGTAGCATCGTCTGCTGCTGCTGAAAGCCCCTGTCAGCTGCTGCTGCTGCTGTACCACCGTCAGCTGCTGCTGCTGCTGTAACATCGTCTGCTGCTGCTGTAACATCGTCTGCTGCTGCTGTAGCACGTCGGCTGCTGCTGTTTGCTGCTGTTCCACCATAGCTGCTGCTGTGCTGTACCCCCATCAGCTGCTGCTGCTGCTGTTAGCATCGTCTGCTGCTGCTGTAGCATCGTCTGCTGCTGCTGTAGCACTGTCAGCTGCTGCTGCTGCTGTACCACAGTCAGCTGCTGCTGCTGCTGTAGCATGTCGCTGCTGCTGTGCCTGTCAGCTGCTGCTGCTGCTGCTGCTGTAGCATTGTCTGCTGCTGGCTGCTGTGCTGTAGCACCGTTTTTGGTGTGGCTATTGAGAATTTACAAGAAACAATTAACCCAAGAGGATTTACCACCAGGAAAACCCCAAAAAAGTCAGTGTCATCGAAGACTGTCTAACTTATTTCCATTGGGGCCCTTAATCTTGTCTCCGGGGTGCAACCCACACAGTCGACTAACACCCAGGGGGAACGGGGAAAAAAAATCCCTGGAACTAGGGGCTCATATTGGTGAATTAAAGCCCGCAAAAGGTTGGTTTTAGAGATTTAAGAATCGTAGTGGCATACACAGTGTGATAAGGCCCGTTCTGGAAGAAAATGCCAAACAGGACCTACAGTATCAGGAGGAAAAGGCAACTCCCCGGACACAGTGTCTCATCAGTCATTGCTGCTCTTCAATAAAGGTAAGTGTCATTTATTCTTTCATTTAATAGAGTAGTACATGCACAATATATATTGTGCATGTACTATCTACTATTGTGCATGTATCCTTCTCTTTGTGTGTAGGAAAATGTATATTTCATGTGGGTAATTTTTTTTTTTCATACTTTTGGGTGTCTTGCACGGATTATTTGATTTCCATTATTTCTTATGGGGAAAATCATTCGCATAACGATAATTTCGCATAAACAATGAGCTCTCTTGCACGGATTAATATCGCTATGCGGGGTCCCTGTATATAATAACAATGGGAGGAGAAGGAGAAGAAGGAGAAGAAGAGGAGGAGGAGGAGGAGAAGAAGGAGAAGGAGAAGGAGAAGGTGAAGGAGGGAAGGAGGAGGAGGAGAAGGAGGAGAAGGAGGAGAGGAGGAGGAGGAGGAGGAGGAGGAGGAGGTGGAGGCAGGAGGGGAGAAGGAGGAGGAGGAGGAGTAATTAAAAATAATAATAATAATAATATAATAATAGGTAATAATAATACATAATAATATGTTTTCTGAAGCATGAAAAACGAAGTCCACCCCTGACAGTGACATGATAAGGGGAGATAACATCTGATAAGAGCTGACGTTTGATGAGCATACACGAGGGTGAGGGAGGGTGCAGCTGATAAGAAAAGATTAGATGACCATCCCCTCGCTTTGTTTTTGCTGGTACACAAATATTTCTGTCTATTTGTCTGTCTGTCAAGCTCCCTGTCTATCCGTCTAGCTCTCTGTCTCAGAGAGAGCCACAAGACTGCGTCATCACCTTTACTCACATCTTCAAGCAGAGTATACACTTTGTCTGGATTTTTGGGTTATCCTAGGTAATTCATACTATGTATGTATACAGTGGACCCCCGGTATTCGATGGCATAGGTATTCGATAAATCCGGTATTCGATGCATTTTAACGCAAAAATTTTGCCTCGGTATCCGATTGAAAACCCTGTATTCGATACGACTTGTACAAGACATGTCCACGTGTGGCCTGAACAGCCCTGTACTCACCTATTTGTACTCACCTATTTGTGGTTGCAGGGGTCGAGTCCTAGCTCCTGGCCCCGCCTCTTCACCGGTTGCTACTAGGCCCTCTCTCTCCCCGCTCCATGAGCTTTATCAAACCTCGTCTTAAAACTGTGTATGGTTCCTGCCTCCACTACGTCATTTTCTAGGCTATTCCACTGCCTTACAACTCTATGACTGAAGAAATACTTCCTACTATCTCTCTGACTCATTTGTGTCTTCAACTTCCAATTGTGGCCTCTTGTTTCTGTGTCCCCTCCCTGGAACATCCTGTCTTTGTCCACCTTGTCTATTCCACGCAGTATTTTATATGTCGTTATCATGTCTCCCCTGACCCTCCTGTCCTCCAGTGTGGTCAGGCCGATTTCCCTTAATCTTTCTTCATAGGACATTCCCCTTAGCCAGCCAGCCAGTGTGCGCGCATCTAAGGATACATTCGGTACATTCCATTTTATCACTGTTTTTGGTGCTTGTTTCTGCAAAATAAGTCACCATGGGCCCCAAGAAAGCTTCTAGTGCCAACCCTGTGGTAAAAAGGGTGAGAATTAGTATGAAAATTAAGAAAGATTTTGAAGGGTTTGGGGCTAACCCTGAGAAGCCTATGCCAGTTGTGGAATCCATTGTGCCTACTTCAAAAATTAAGGAAATGTGTGCACAGTGGGTTGAACTGCAAACCTTTATGGATGAAAATCACCCTAACACAGCTATTGCAAGCCGTGCTGGTGACTATTACAATGACAATGTTGTGGCCCATTTTAGACAAATCGTAAAGAAACGGGAGGTACAGAGCTCTATGGACAGATTTGTTGTGCGACAGAGGTCCAGTGGCTCTCAAGCTGGTCCTAGTGGCATTAAAGGAAGAAGGGAAGTAACCCCAGAAAAGGACTTGCTACCTCAAGTCCTAATGGAAAGGGATTCCCCTTCTAAACACTAACACCATCCACACTCTCCCCTCCTCCCATCCCATCAATCATCACCAGATCTTCAATAAAGGTAAGTGTCATGTAACTGTGCATGTCTTCTTCAGTTTGTGTGTATTAAAATTAATATTTCATGTGGTAAATTTTTTTTTTTCATACTTTTGGGTGTCTTGCACGGATTAATTTGATTTCCATTATTTCTTATGAGGAAAATTGATTCGCTTTTTGATATTTTCGGTATTCGATGAGCTCTCTGGAACAGATTAATATCGAATACCGGGGGTCCACTGTACTTGTATTTATGTGTACCTGTGAGACAGAGACAAAGACAGATTGAAAGAAATAGACAAAGCCAGACAGACAGGCAGACACAGATAGACAGAGACAGATAGAGATAGACAAAGACAGACAGGCAGACAGAGACAGATAGAGATAGATAGAGACAGGCAGAGACAGAGATAGACATAGACAGAGATAGAAATCGACAGACCCTAAACTTGGGGTTAACATCACTTTCCTCTTAAAAGAGAAATGTTAATATGACATTACATCAGTGAATCCTTGGTGTTTGCCGCACTGTTTGCTCTAGCTGCCACTCAATTTGACTGCCGCTCCCACAAGGTACTAAGTGATCCCAGATTTTTTTAATACTGAGCACACCAAGTGTTAAGATCAATTTTATGCTGACCAGGCATCGCAGGCCAATAGTGCCAAATATGGAGGCAGAAAAAATTATTTTTTTTTTTATTATCACACTGGCTGATTCCCACCAAGGCAGGGTGGCCCGAAAAAGAAAAACTTTCACCATCATTCACTCCATCACTGTCTTGCCAGAAGGGTGCTTTACACTACAAGACAGTGATGGAGTGAATGATGGTGAAAGTTTTTCTTTTTTGGGCCACCCTGCCTTGGTGGGAATCGGCCAGTGTGATAATAAAAAAAAAAAATAATTTTTTCTGCCTCCATATTTGGCACTATTGGCCTGCGATGCCTGGTCAGCATAAAATTGATCTTAACACTTGGTGTGCTCAGTATTAAAAAAATCTGGGATCACTTAGTACCTTGTGGGAGCGGCAGTCAAATTGAGCGGCAGCTAGAGCAAACAGTGCGGCAAACACCAAGGATTCACTGATGTAATGTCATATTAACATTTCTCTTTTAAGAGGAAAGTGATGTTAACCCCAAGTTTAGGGTCTGTCGATTTCTATCTCTGTCTATGTCTGTCTCTGCCTGTCTCTATCTATCTCTATCTGTCTCTGTCTGCCTGTCTGTCTTTGTCTATCTCTATCTGTCTCTGTCTATCTGTGTCTGCCTGCATATATATACGTTTGGGGCGCTACATGTAAGAACGCATATACACGTTTGGACCATTTAGGGGTTAATATGTGTAACTATTTCAGTTCTAGACTGCAGCACTGTGCTGACTCATTTTTCTAATCCACAGTTACTTTGAGGAACAACGATCACTCTCCATGTTTCCAGTCGCTTACTCTCTCCAGTCTTTCAAGAAGCATCTGTAGGGGAATCTTTTAACATCACCTTATTCTTTATTTTAGTATTTACCAGTGAAACAGCACTGAATAAGTAACTTTAGGTTGTAATGAACTATACATAAAATATGTTTATATATTTGCAGAGGAAAAATGGAATGTATTAATTATTCAGACATTTCAAGAAAGTCTTCTCTTAAATCACATGAGAGATCTCAAGGGGAAAAATAATAATAGTGTTTCTTAAAATGTTAAAGCAAAAATGTTGATAACCGAGATCAGTTTGATATATTTTATCAATAAAGTGTGGGAAATCATGTATCCATATGTAAATAATTGTGAAAGACACATGAGAGTTTATATTAGAGATACTTATACCACATCAGTGCTCACTGTTTTTATTACATTTATGAGATGAGTGCTAAACCTTTAGCAGGGCATGGAAAGTAATCAAATTCAATCCAAGGAAAGGGAGGTCAGGTCCAGTTCCTTGGATCATCAAGAGCCCCTCACGAACATCAGTGAACCTCCCTTAAAGGGATATCAGTGTTCAGAGTGTCTAAAATCTTTTAGTAGTAAAAGTCATCTTGTAAGACATGAAAAAATTCATACAGGAGAGAAACCTTATCAGTGTTCAGAATGTATTAAATGTTTTAGCAATAGAAGTGATCTTAAAAGACACATAAGAGTTCATAAGGGAGAAAAACCTTATCAGTGTTCAGAGTGTTTGAAGCATTTTAGCCAAAAATGTCATCTTGTTGAGCACAAGAAAACTCATACAGGAGAGAAGCCTTATCAGTGTTCGGAATGTTTGAAATGTTTTAGTTACAAATGTGATCTTGTAAATCATGAGAGACTTCATACAGGCAATAAACCATATCATTGTTCAGAGTGTCTGAAACGTTTTAGTAGGAAATGTTATCTTGAGAGACATACAAGACTTCATACAGGAGATAAACCATATCAGTGTTCATTATGTCTAAAATGTTTTAGTGAAAAAAGTTATCTTTTACGACATGAGGAAACTCATAAAATAGAGAAGCTTTATCAGTGTTCAGAATGTTTGAAATGTTTCACAACCAAAAGTTGTCTTCATGGACACATGAAAATTCATACAGGAGAGAAGCCTTATCAGTGTTCAGAATGTTTGAAATGGTTTAATGCTAAAAGGGTTCTTGAAAGACACTTGAGAGTTCATACAGGAGAGAAGCCGTATCAATGTTCTGAGTGTATGAAATGTTTTAACAGAAAAGGCAATCTTGCACAACATGAACTAGTTCATACAGGAAGGAGACCATATCAGTGTTCAGAGTGTCTGAAAGGTTTCAGCAGAAAAATTGATCTTGTAGGTCACACAAAAATTCATGCAATAAAGAAAGACTTACCAGTGTTCAGTGTGTTTGAAATGTTTCACCAAAAACAGTTGTCTTGAAAGACATACAAGAGTTCATACTGGAGAGAAATCTTATCAATGTTCAGTGTGTATGAAATGTTTTAGCAGAAAACATATTCTTGAAGTTCACACAAAAATTCACTCAGGAGAAAAACCATATCAGTGTCCAGAGTGTATGAAATGTTTTAGCAAAAAAGGAAATCTTGTGCATCATGAAAAGGTTCATACAGGAAGGAAACCATATAAATGTTCAGTATGTTTGAAATGTTTTACCTTTAAGTTTTCTCTTAAAACACACATGAGAATTCATACAGGTGAGAAACCATATCAGTGTTCAGTGTGTTTAAAATGTTTTACCTTAAAATCTACTCTTAAAGCTCATACAAGAGTTCATACAGGTGAGAAACCATATCAGTGTTCAGATTGTTTGAAATGCTTTACCTTAATATCTACTCTTAAAACACACATAAGAATTCATACAGGAGAGAAACCATATCAATGTTCAGTGTGTTTAAAATGTTTTAGTCAAAAAAATAGTCTTGCAGCACATGAAAAAGCTCATAAAAGATGTAAACCTTATCAGTGTTCAGAGTCTGAAATGTTTTTTTAAATAAAAAGAGCTAATCTATACCATGAAAATTTTCTTACAGAAAGTAAACCATATTAGTGCTTAGAATGTTTGAAATATTTTAACATTAGTAATAATTTGAAACATAACAAGGTTCATACTAGAGAAAAACTATATTCATATTTCTTGTCTTCAAAATACTTTGGAAAAAAAAATATTCATTCAAGTGAGAAAACTTATGAGCTTGCAGAGTGACTAAAATATTTTAACTACTGTATAAGATGAATCTTGTAACTCACTCGAGAGTTCATGCAAGAGATAAGCCATACAAGTGTTCTTTAGTGTTTTGAGTTAGCTTGTAATGTAGTGCAGCAAAACCAACCCTATCAGTAATCTGATTAACTAGTCATACTGTCTGGTAACTTACTATACCATGGGTGGGACTCGAACCCACAGTCAGAGTGCCAGTCTGGAGTTTTACGACTCTCTGACCACTTGTTCAAGCCCCACCCATGGTATGGTTTGTTTGTTTGCAATTGTGTCACTATGATTTCATGAGTACAGTGGAACCTCGATTTTTGAATGCACTATTTCTTGATCAAATCAGTTTTCTAAAATGAATGAGAAAAGAAATGTCCTAGTTTTTGTATGTGCTCGTGGTTGTTTATTGACAATGCTCCCAAGGTCGAAGAGTTTAAAAAAAAAAAAAATTTCTTTTGAAATGATAGAGAATCTTTTTCCAAAGGTAATGAAACTAAAAATACAGAATTTGATGGAAAACTTACAGAATCATGCTTTCACACAGCTAGCATTATTGTCTGTATTTACACATCGGCAATTTCACCCACTTTGAGCCCTATTTTGGGCCAGTTCCATTGTTTGTCAACCAAACTGATAGCTATTTTGCTAGAACTCTTTTCATTCTATCAATTGAGTTTAAGAAACTGCCCATTTACTTAGGTGAACTACCCAGTTAAATGATCTGAAATTACTAATTTGCCCAATTTCACACAAAATTCAAGAAAAGCCAGTTTCAAAATAGGGTCCACAATAAACAATGCAGAGATTCCAAGCACTAAAATAAAAATTTTTTCTGTTCATTAATCACAGCTTCTGGCCCCTCTTGTATTGCACTTTCTTTTCATTTTGAATTTTTATTCACAAAAAAATAGAAGATTTATTGTTATTCACTCTGCAATTGCATAAATAATATCAGGGCATTTGTGAATGCATATTAGACCCAGCAGTTGATGTGTACTGGACACATAAAGGTGATTTGTTTACTCTTGAACATCAGCAAAAATTGAACATATATGCTATTTTGAGCTGAATTTCAAGCTACTTTTATTCTGTAAACCATTCAAAATAATGTTAGTTTCTGTAATATATATTTGATTCTGTCGAAAGAGACAAAGAAAATGAGATTACAACCTTAAATATCATACAAAAATACACCACAAAATCTCTGTTTTAAACCAAAATCTCTCAGTTTTTTCTCATGCACTGCATGATGCAGGATTTTTTTTTTTCTACTGCACACACTGACCATGGAGATCCATTCTCTCACATGTAGGCCTACCAGCTTTCTCCCACAAGATTAGAAGCTGCTATAATTTTGCCACTAGCTCTCTGACCGGTAAGAGCCAGTTAAATTTTCATTTACAGTACAGTATTTCAGTTAAGTTTTCATTTAGTATTCATTTTTGCAGTTTCCCTGTGCTGTATAATTTCATGCATTATTTTATGTATTAGTGCATTAATATTAATTTTTTTTTTTATTATCACACTGGCCGATTCCCACCAAGGCAGGGTGGCCCGAAAAAGAAAAACTTTCACCATCATTCACTCCATCGCTGTCTTGCCAGAAGGGTGCTTTACACTACAGTTTTTAAACTGCAACATTAACACCCCTCCTTCAGAGTGCAGGCACTGTACTTCCCATCTCCAGGACTCAAGTCTGGCCTGCCGGTTTCCCTGAATCCCTTCATAAATGTTACTTTGCTCACACTCCAACAGCACGTCAAGTATTAAAAACCATTTGTCTCCATTCACTCCTATCAAACACGCTCACACATGCCTGCTGGAAGTCCAGCCCCTCGCAACAAAACCTCCTTTACCCCCTCCCTCCAACCTTTCCTAGGCCGACCGCTACCCCGCCTTCCTTCCACTACAGACTGATACACTATTGAAGTAACTCTGTTTCACTCCATTCTCTCTACATGTCCGAACCACCTCAACAACCCTTCTTCAGCCCTCTGGACAACAGTTTTGGTAATCCCGCACCTCCTCCTACTTCCAAACTACGAATTCTCTGCATTATACTCACACCACACATTGCCCTCAGACATGACATCTCCACTGCCTCCAGCCTTCTCCTCGCTGCAACATTCATCACCCATGCTTCACACCCATATAAGAGCGTTGGTAAAACTATACTCTCATACATTCCCCTCTTTGCCTCCAAGGACAAAGTTCTTTGTCTCCACAGACTCCTAAGTGCACCACTCACCCTTTTCCCCTCATCAATTCTCTGATTCACCTCATCTTTCATAGACCCATCTGCTGACACGTCCACTCCCAAATATCTGAATACATTCACCTCCTCCATACTCTTTCCCTCCTATCTGATATCCAATCTTTCATCACGTAATCTTTTTGTTATCCTCATAACCTTACTCTTTCCTGTATTCACTTTTAATTTTCTTCTTTTGCACACCCTACCAAATTCATCCACCAATCTCTGCAACTTCTCTTCAGAATCTCCCAAGAGCACAGTGTCATCAGCAAAGAGCAACTGTGACAACTCCCAGTTTATGTGTGATTCTTTATCTTTTAAATCCACACCTCTTGCCAAGACCCTCGCATTTACTTCTCTTACAACCCCATCTATAAATATATTAAACAACCACGGTGATATCACACATCCTTGTCTAAGGCCTACTTTTACTGGGAAATAATTTCCCTCTTTCCTACATACTCTAACTTGAGCCTCACTATCCTCATAAAAACTCTTCACTCCTTTCAGTAACCTACCTCCTACACCATACACCTGCAACATCTGCCACATTGCCCCCCCTATCCACCCTGTCATACGCCTTTTCCAAATCCATAAATGCCACAAAGACTTCTTTAGCCTTATCTAAATACTGTTCACTTATATGTTTCACTGTAAACACCTGGTCCACACACCCCCTACCTTTCCTAAAGCCTCCTTGTTCATCTGCTATCCTATTCTCCGTCTTACTCTTAATTCTTTCAATAATAACTCTACCATACACTTTACCAGGTATACTCAACAGACTTATCCCCCTATAATTTTTTGCAATCTCTTTGTCCCCTTTGCCTTTATACAAAGGAACTATGCATGCTCTCTGCCAATCCCTAGGTACCTTACCCTCTTCCATACATTTATTAAATAATTGCACAACCACTCCAAAACTATATCCCCACCTGCTTTTAACTTTTCAATCTTTATCCCATCAATCCCAGCTGCCTTACCCCCTTTTCATTTACCTACTGCCTCACGAACTTCCCCCACACTCACAATGGCTCTTCCTCACTCCTACAAGATGTTATTCCTCCTTCCCCTATACACGAATCACAGCTTCCCTATCTTCATCAACATTTAACAATTTCCCTCAAAATATTCCCTCCATCTTCCCAATACCTCTAACTCTCCATTTAATAACTCTCCTCCCCTATTTTAATTGACAAATCCATTTGTTCTCTAGGCTTCCTTAACTTGTTAATCTCACTCCAAAACTTTTTCTTATTTTCAACAAAATTTGTTGATAACATTTCACCCACTTCTCATTTGCTCTCTTTTTACATTGCTTCACCACTCTCTTAACCTCTCTCTTTTTCTCCATATACAGTGGCCCCCCCCGGTTAACGATTTTAATCCGTGCAAGAGGGCTCATCGTTATGCGAAATATCGTTATGCGAATAAATTTTCCCATAAGAATAATGGAAATAAAATTAATCCGTGCAAGACGCCCAAAAGTATGAAAAAAATTTTTTTTTCCCACATGAAATGTTAATTTTAATACACACAAACTGAAAAAGGCATGCACAATTAAATGACACTTACTTTATTGAGATCTGGTGATGATTGATGGAATGGGAGGAGGGGAGAAGTGTGTTTAGTGTTTAGAAGGGGAATCCCCTTCCATTTGGGACTTGAGGTAGTAAGTCCTTTTCTGGGGTTACTTCCCTTCTTCTTTATGCCACTAGGGCAGCTTCAGAGTCATGGACTTCTTTCGCACAAGATATCTGTCCATAGTGGCCTGCCCTTCTCGTTCCTTTATGACTTGCCTAAAGTGTTTCACAACATTGTCAGTGTACAGGTTGCCAACACGGCTTGCAATAGCTGTGTGAGGGTGATTTTCATCAATGAAGGTTTGCACTTCAAGCCACTTAGCACAGATTTCCTTTATCTTTGTAGTAGGCAACTTCTTCAATTTCTCTCTCCCCTCCTCTGAACCATTTTTCCTCAGGTTGGCCTCTTGCTCTTGAAGTTGATTTCAGCTCATCAGTGGTTAGTTCTTCATTGTCCTCCTCCACCAACTCTTCACATCCTCCCCACTAACCTCCAACCCCAAGGACTTTCCCAATGCCACAATGGATTCCTCAACTGGCATAATCATCTCAGGGTTAGCCTCAAACCCTTCAAAATCCCTTTTGTCTACACATTCTGGCCACAGTTTCTTCCAAGCAGAGTTCATGGTCCCTTTGTCATTTTCCTCCCAAGCCTTACCTATAAGGTTTACACAATTGAGGATATTAAAGTGATCTCTCCAAAACTCTCTTAGAGTCAGTTGAGTTTCTGAGGTCAATTACAAAGCCCCTTTTCAAACAGAGCTTTTGTGTACAGTTTTTTGAAGTTGGAAATAACCTGCTGGTCCAGGGGCTGCAGGAGAGGGTGGTATTAGGGGGCAAAAACTTCACCTTAATGAAGCTCATGTCCCATAAAGTCGCTCGGGCCCGTCTGTAGGATGACCAGGGCATTGTCTAACACCAGGAGGCACTAAGTTCTAATTTCTTTTCAGTTAGGTAATTTTTTCACATTGGGGGCAAATGCATGGTGTAACCAGTTATAGAAAAATTCCCTAGTGACCCATCCCCTTACTGTTTGCCCTCCACAGCACACACAAAATTATCCTTGAGGACATTCTTTTGCCTGAAGCTCTGGGATTTCAGAGTGAAAACACTAAAAAAAGGCTTCACTTTGAAAATCACCATAGCATTGGAAACACATCAACAAAGTAAGCCTGTCTTTCATAGGCTTATGTCCTGGGGTGCCTTTTCCTCCTGAGTAATGTAGGTCCTGCTTGGCATTTTCTTCCAGAACAGGCCTGTTTCATCACCAATTAAACACTTGTTCAGGTTTCAGTCCTTCAGTTTCTATGTACCCCTTGAATTCCTGCACATATTTTTCAGCCGCTTTGGGTCCGAACTGGCAGCCTCACCATGCCTTATCACACTATGGATGCCACTACGCTTCTTAAATCTCTCAAACCAACCTTTGCTGGCCTTAAATTCACTCACATCATCACAGTTGCAGGCATTTTTTTAATTAAATCGTCATGCAATTTCCCTAGCCTTTTCACATATGATCGCTTGAGAGACGCTATCTCTTGCAAATCTGTTTTTCATTTATCCACACCAATAAGAGTCTCTCAACATCTTCCATAAATTTTGCGATCTTTGTTTCGAAAAACACAGTTGAACCTTTGGCAAGAACAGCTTCCTTGATTGTCTTTCTGGTGCCCACAATAGTAGCGATGGTTGATTGGGGTTTCTTGTACAGCTTGACTAGGTCGCTATACGCACTCCACTTTCATACTTATCAATTATCTCTTTCTTCATCTCTATAGTAATTCTTACCCTTTGAGGTGTAGGGTTGGCACTAGAAGCTTTCTTGGGGCCCATGGTCACTTATTTTCCAAAACAGCACCGAAAATACTGAATAATCGAAAAATTCCGAGTGTATGCTTGGATGTTACCGCGGAGGCTGGCTGGTAAACAAAGGGACGGAGCGGCACATGTGAGGCTGGCTAGGGCAACATTGGACCGTCTCGGACGAAAATCGGTATGCGGGTTTTTAATCGTTTTGCCGGCAAAAATTTTTTCGATAAAAGTAATCGTTATGCGGAAAAATCGCTATGCGATGCCCATCGTTATGCGGGGGTCCACTGTACTCTTCCCTCCTTGCATCACTTCTACTTTGTAAAAACTTCTCATATGCTACCTTTTCTCCCTAACTACTCTCTTTACATCATCATTCCACCAATCAAATCCTTTCCCTCCCGCACCCACTTTCCTGTAACCACAAACTTCTGCTGAACACTCTAACACTACATTTTTAAACCTACCCCATACCTCTTCGATCCCATTTCCTATGCTCTCATTAGCCCATCTATCCTCCAGTAAACTGTTTATAAACTTACCCTAACTGCCTCCTCTTTTAGTTTATAAACCTTCACCTCTCTCTTCCCTGATGCTTTTATTCTCCTTGTATCCCACTACCTTTTACTCTCAGTGTAGCTACAACTAGAAAGTGATCTGATATATTTGTGGCCCCTCTATAAACATGTACATCCTGAAGTCTACTCAACAGTCTTTTATCTACCCAAAACATAATCCAACAAACTACTGTCATTTCACCCTACATCATATCCCTTTTATACTTATTTTTCCTCTTTTTTTTAAAATATGTATTACCTATAACTAAACCCCTTTCTATACAAATTCAATCAAAGGGCTCCCATTATCATTTACACCTGGACCCCAAACTTACCTACCACACCCTCTCTAAAAGTTTCTCCTACTTTAGCATTCAGATCCCCTACCACAATGACTCTCTCACTTGGTTCAAAGGCTCCTATACATTCACTTAACATCTCCCAAAATCTCTCTCCTCTACATTCCTCTCTTCTCCAGGTTCATACACGCTTATTATGACCCACTTTTCGCATCCAACCTTTACTTTAATCCACATAATTCTTGAATTTACACATTCATATTCTCTTTTCTCCTTCCATAACTGATCCTTCAACATTACTGCTACCCCTTCCTTTGCTCTAATATTTTATTTTTCAAGTAACTTTTGTGTCCTTTGAGACCAATATAATGCATAATGTATATACAGTGGAACCTCAGGTTACGAATTTAATCTGTTCCATGGACTTGTTCGTATCCTGATTTGTTCATATGCTGGGTCAATTTTCCTCATTTAACCCTTTCAGGGTCGTCAGGCCCTCTCAGAAACTTGTTCTCAGGGTCGGCCAAATTTCAAAAAAAAAAAAAAAAAAAAATTCTTATGAATAGATGAAGAATCTCTTCCTGATCATAATGACACCAAAAGTATGAAATTTGATGGAAAACTTATGGAATTATGCTCTCGCAAAGTTAGCGGTCTCGACGCTGTTTACGCATCGGCGATTTTGCCCACTTTGAGCCCTATTTTCGGCCAATTCCACTGTATTAGTCGACAAAAATCATATTTCGCTATAACTCCATTTTTGCTATCGAATGAGTGCAAGAAACCACCCATTTACCAATTTCAACTATCCAATACAGTGGTCAGAATTTAGCAATTTTGCCAATTTCACACAAATTTCAAAAGATGCCAATTTCCAAATAGGGTCCAGAATAAACAAGAAAGACATTCCTGGCACTAAAATAACATTTTCTCTGTTCCTTAGTCACATCCCAAGGCCTCTCTTACATTCTTTTGCTTTCCACTTTCAATTTTTTTTCTCACAAAAAATAGAAGATTTACTGTCATGCAGACTACTGCATTAGTGTAAAAAATGGTATAAATAATATTGGCGCACTTGTGAAAGAATATTAGATTCACCAGTTGACGTGTATTGGATGCTTTGCATGATTTGTTTACTTTTGAACTTTGGTAAAAATCGAACATTTCTGCTACTTTGAGCTCAATTTCAAGGTACTTTTCATTGTAAAATCAGTCAAAATCATCTCAATTTCTGTAATATGTTTTCCATTCTATAGAATAAGACCAGGAAAACTAGAATACAACAATAAATATCATACCAAAATACATTGCAAAGTCGCTGTTTTAATCCCAAAACACTGTCAAAGTTTTTTTTCTCATTACGCACTATGTGCTGCAGGATTTTCTTTATACTGCGCACACTGACCACATAGACCCATTCTTTCATATGTAGGCCTACCAGCTTTCTCTCACTAGATTTGACGGCGCTAGAATTTAGGCATACAAGTACGTCAAAAACCCTGGCGCGTAAGCCATACTAGTATGACCGAAACCCTGGAAGGTTTAAAATAATTGAAATGCAATTAATTCGTTCCAGCTGAATTTGTGCTCTCAGGAGGCATGACAAAATAACCTTCTTATCAACTCTACGACTAATTTATCCATCACAATTCATCTAATATGACAAACAATATAAATGACATAGAAACCTGATATACACTCTAGAATGAACAAAATTCGTCATTACGTGGACAGCAGAGGGAGGAGGATTGTGGTCATGAGAGTGGTCGTGCATTCTTGCTATGAAAACATTAGAGGTGTTATTATAAGAGAAAATGGGGTTTGTGAGGCTAACTGAATTAGATCTGGTGTACGACATTTATATTTCCTTGGAGAAGAAATGCAGAGCAGCATATCCTGTCAGAGTTCACACTTTTCTTAAGAACTGCTGTGTACAAGTTTTATGTTTATCTCACTACACTACGTATCCCTGTGAGCTGTTTCCTCCGTCAACCGTGTCAACAGCAGCTTTTCCATCTTTTCATTGACAAAGGTCCGCTGCTTAGAAATTACTGTAACGCCCTTTGCTGGCGCTGTTGCCTTTATAGACTCCTCTTGCTTTAGTACAGTGGGCCCTCGGGTAATGCCTTTAATCCATTCCAGAGAGCTAGCCTTTAGCTGATATAAACCTTTAGCTGAATTAATTTTCCCCACAAGAAATAATGGAAATCCAGTTAATCTGTTTCAGACAGCCAAAAGTATTAACAAAAAAATTTTTTTTTCAAGATTTAATGTAAATTATTCATACAGAAAACAATGACAAATAAATATAGAGCATTAATAAAATAGATAAATGAACAAATTTTAAAATCACACTTACTTTTATTATCTTGGTGTATGGTAGACACATAGGAGGCAAGAGGAAAGGGGAAATTTTTAAGCTTTAGTGTGATGCTAAATCATCTCTGT